>JAQBSW010001062.1:0-151960 GCA_029291075.1 Eudiplozoon nipponicum | reverse complement strand
TATCGGTTACTTACACAATAGCCATAGTGTTAGTATCCATTACACACTTGGTATATATATTACATAGTGTGAGTTATAGTTGAAGTCGCATTGTTGTAGACTATATGTTGTTAGCTTCCCTATTGCAGGTTTACACATTCGTCTAGGAGATTTTACCGTCCTATTATTCCACATTCTTCACCAAAATATAAAGTGGTTAAAGGGTGTAATACCGGCTCCTACTGATGAGTCGTCAATAAGCACGAAAGGAATGTGCATGAGATTATCTTTTCCGTTCATGCTGCCTTTGGTTTATCCTTCTGGTCAAAACTGGTTTAATTTATTACTAGGTTCGCAACATCTAATACATATGCATATACATTAGCTCTCCGCAACAAACAGTATTTAACATTTATGCTACTGCTTGCATTGGAACAAAATTCGTTCAATATCATTTTAGCATTAAATTAGCTTATTGCGGATTGTCTGAATCGTAATGTATGCAAATTGTTTATACGAAACGGTAAAACAATTTCATGACATTGTGTAAACCTATGTTCTAAACATAAATTAGATCTCAGTATCACAAACTTCCGGTGAGTAATGAAGTGCGTTTCTGAATGTGGCCTTCTCCAGCTCCCGAACAACTGCGGATTCCACACGATCACAACACAATTAATTATAATTGGCGTGTTTGCATTTGGGACTTTCGCTCGCTATGCACCACGTCGACTCCGACCATAAACTCATCCTTTGTGGATTTACTCTCAGTTTAGTCTTCTAGAATAGCCTTCTTTCCGATAAAATTATATTAAAATGTTCTAAAATTTGAATTTTCTGGTCTTCTTGGTAACTGTTTGAACTCACTGCAAACGTAAGAAATTAGTTCAAATAGGACAACAAAGTTAAACCATATTTATCACGAACATCCAATCTCATGTACACAAGCGCCCGTAAGCACGGAACAAATGCGTACATGAAAGTATACCTCACGTTAATGTCTACTTCGTTATATCATTCTGGTTGTATTTGAAATAATTTGTTACTAGTTGCGCAATATCTAATACGCAATTGCATATATATAAGTTCTCCGCCACAAAAAGTATCTCATTGTTATATATTTAATTGAACGACGTCATGATTACCGCAAAATTTTATAACTGATATCGATCAAAGCCAGAATGTATGGATTTTATGGAGTAAAAGGTGTTCTGAAGTAGTTGTAATTCTTAGTTTTGGTAAACTTTAACATACATCGAAATACATTGCGTAGGTACCATGTACCGACTCGGAAAACATAGTGTTAGTACATTTTCGGTACCATAATGTTGTTATCAGATACTGAAACAGCAGATATAATGTTGATACTCTTTTCTGATCTGATATATATATATATTTTTTTTTTTTAAATGTCCATGCCTTTTAATATTACACAGTATATTTCTAATTAGGAAGAAAGAACACATAAATAACAAAGTGGATAAAGGCCATTTATTTCGTGAATACTAATCATCGCTATACAATCATACATTTATATACATTCTGGGTTTTCAATTGATTATGCTAGTGGTAACAAATCTGACTCGCTTTTATTTCTGTTTCTTGTTTTGGCTGGTTGGTAAGTGTGTATGCGTTTGTGTTTGTGTGTGTGCGTGTTTGCATGTAAAGGTCATTCTCGCAGTATTGCAAAGTGATGTCTGAGATATGGTCATTATTGTTTTGATGGCTTGAGAATTAACCATTTGTGCGCATTGTTCACTGTTACATATACGAGTGCTATTTTACCCAGTGTAGTTGATCGTTTTAACTTGTTGCGCAAATTTGTATTTTGCACATGGTAACAGCGCCAGTTTGGATTGCAGTGTTGAACATTCATGTTGTTTGGAAACCTCTGTCACCGTATGCGCCTCTGTTAATTCCACTTCAGTTTGTCGCCAGTCCAAAAAACGACACATTTCGTATTTAAAACAGGTTATTTAAGTTAACAAGCAAATCGTTGCTACAAAGCCCGGCACTGCTAAACTTCCCAGCTACCACACAATCACAGCATAAGAAGAAAATATGAACAATTTGTTAGATGGATGTTGAGCCATCCGACCGTCTGTATGCGGACGAGTGACTGGATGAATTGTGCTACAAAAATAACAGGATTCTTAAATCCGCTTACATAAACCGTCGCATCTCCAGAAAAAGGGCTTTCAAACGAATATTACGCAAAGGAAGAATTGGTCATTTTCCACTCTACCATATTCAAATGTGTATATGGCCATGTGTATATGCTCCTGGAATGCGAGCTTTTATAAAATTCATTTTACCATTCCAATGTGATTTCTTTTACATGAGCACATTGGAATAGTTATATATATATATATATATATATATATATATATATATATATATAATGAGGCATAATTAGAAAAACAAACCTTCGACCATTCTCCAGCCAAAACTGCTACAATAAATTTATTAAAGTGTACCATGGATATTGTATATGGTCTAAAATGCAATTTTGCAAATTTACAAACAGCGAATCTCTGAACTATCTTGTCCTTGTTGGGCGCAACAAGGTGTTTGCATCCTCCTGATTAATCCGAATATTTCGACTTCCGGTTTCGGAAGCCCCTTAAAACGGAAAGCACATCCCACAAACAACTTGACTATCAATATCTCAAGTGGAACATTTAGATTAAAGTGTCTCATCATTTATACTTATTTTTTTAAACTAAATTTTCCACTTGATATATTGATTGTCAAATTGTTTTTAGGATGTGCTTTTCGATGAAAGAGGCATTCTAAACCGGAAGTCGAAATATTCGGATCAGTTAGGCGGAATGTGGATGCAAAACCCTTGTTTCATCAAACAAGGACAAGGTAAATAATCTATTCCCTGTAGTGCAACATTTTTATTTTAAAGCGTCTCGCTTAGACTTAAATGCATTCAAGCAATATGAAAACCTATCATCGATTAAATGAATAAGAAAAAAGTGGCTTGAAAAATATATTTTGTAATCCTGACCGCTGTCAATCTACGCCTCGTGCACTCGATCAGATTTTTAAAAAAACAGACCATTCATTAGCATCACATCCAGACATTTATGAGTCAGTGCTGTCTATATCTCCCAAATGCAACCAGGCGTTAGAACCCCACTGGTGTCCAATCTGACATCGCCCTTCAGCTCTGCACGAAGCAAACCAATTTGGCCGGGATGCACGATGCTCTCTGGAGTGGAGACACTACGAATAAGCACACGGCCGTGGCCTAACATTACGAAAACAAACGTTGAACCGGGTGGATTTGAAATGCTGTTTAAAAAACACAACCAGTAGAAAAACGAAAAAAATAAAAGCAAGTGAATTGCCTACAGTAAAGCTGGAGAAAGAGAGAGAGAGAGAGAGAAACAATGACAACACTCGTGCAACCAACAACTGTCTAGTTATATAAATGTTCGTATAAATACTACTTTCCCAAGTATAGTGGTGTCTGTAATATAATGACGGATTGAGGGTGTCTAGTTTGAACTTTAGGCCTAAAGAGATGCCCTGTGGGCTCTAAATGAACGAAAAGATAAACAAATCAGGCTGGTATATAGCTGGAAATTGTGTGTGGTGTGCGGCCGGTTGGCTCCGTGGTTAGAGCACCAGATTCCGAAGCAGACGTACCTGAGTTCGAGCCCTGTCCACGGAAAATTCTGGCCAGTATGTGATGAGTTTCCAATAAGGACGAAACCAGTCTACTCGATCAATTGCCTCTACTACTGCATACAATGCTTAGCTTATATTAAAAAAATTATGCACATAATGGGATTGGTGCTTATATGAATTTAAAAACCTTGAATTAAATAATTGTTGTCACCACACGCGCAATCAGTGATTGTCTAATTAAATAAACAATGACTGAGAAAATTCGAAACTCATCGATAAGCACAGTTGATCACAGATTTAGATAATATCCCACTTATATGCATAAATCATAATGGTATATTTCCACACAACTGTGTAAGTGTAAGAGCACATCCGAAATCCAAATGACGAGAAATAAACAAAACACGTTACATGATTAAATAAAACGTCTATGACGTAATATGATACCTTTCAGTCAACGTATTTGTAGCTCTCATTCTGAGCAAAACCAAAATGAAACACTTTATCGGAGTGGCAGGTGCCCAATTTAATTTTATTATGATTTAACTGCTACTTCCGTCAGGCTGCCGCGGAAATCCAGTCGAAAGATCAGAACGAGAAGAATAAGAAGTAGATGAGCACTAAATTGGCCAGATACAATGAAATGCCATTTCGATCATTTAAATATGCCGCACCGCACCTAATTACCCAAGAGCCACTCGAACAGTAGAACTTAAGACATCCAGTACTGTAAAAGATGAGTTCCATGACGAAGGAGGAAATGCTCTTGGTTGATTTCTGATCGCAGAAATAATTGTTTGTAATGAAAAGTAGATGGATTATTTTGCTAATTTAGGATAGGTTCAAATTAGACTAGTAATATATATATATATATATATATATATATATATATATATATATAACCTTTTACAGGGCCAAAGAAATAAAGAAATTCTTACTCGTACAAGAAACATCCATTTTTCATTGTTTCATCAGGTAACTAAAATTAATATATTTTTGTATTTTGTCAAGCAAAAAAAGTAAAAAACCAAGACAAAAACTGGCTTACGTGACTGAAAAAATCTTTGGCTACGTAGGTAAAATCAACATTTTAAACATCTGTTACTATGGCATTAAATTATAGGAAATAACTGTTGCGCAATAAAAAAAATTAGTTCACAACAATACTGCACCTTGAATTTAAATGCACATTACATTTGTAGTCCCCGCTTTCAGACAAATAGGAAAAAATTCATAATGAGCCAGAAATGGGTGCTCCCTAGATGAGAGGCTCCTTATGCGATTCCGCGAAAGGACCAATATCGTCGTGTACTCGTGGTGGTCCAACAAGCGTTGACTAATACAAAGTGGCCCAAGCTGGGATTTATTCTGCTTTATGTTGGAGAATGAAATCGAAGCGATGTCGGTTGATACTGCGGAGGCCAAAGCATGAGGAGTTGTTACGCAGACTGGCTCAGCGGTTAGAATCGCAAACTCCGAAGTACACGTACCTAGGTTCGAGCCCTTTCCGCGGCAAATTCTGGCCAGTACGTGATGAGTTCCCAATAAGGACGAAACCGGTCTACTGGACGAATCGCCTTTTCTACACTATACAATGCCTAGTTTATACTGACGTATGTATGTACTTAATGAATCAGGCGTTTATATCAAGAATGCAAATTTTGTTGCCACAATTTGCACTGACGACTGAAAATGACACCACGTGTATGGCACGCTTGCATTCACTCCACAAATTCCAATTCAACAAATTTTAAATCATAAATCAACAATAAAAACTACATTTTTTGCTTTCTGTTGGTACAGAAGCTTAAGCCCGGCAGGACCTGCTGGTTGGCTTCGTGTCAACTAAAATGGTTAAAGTGGCCGACGAAAGGCAAAAACTCACTTGTCACAGGCATTGATCTCTTCTGCAACACTGTCGCCATCCGCTTGACTGACACATTCATTCCACGGCTGAACCTCAATAGACCTAAAGGCTATCGAGCAATCCGGCATGACACAAAGACAACTGAAGTTTGCACCTGAATTGATGCCTATAGCGACAAAATCAAATTTTCAACAAAAAATGCAACATTAAGTGTTATCTACGCAATAAATCCTAAATCGAAGATAGAGCCAATGAAGTTTCACTTGTGGGCCTAATGAACACCAGGCTGGAAATATCTATGACTACGAGCCATCTTTATTATTAGGTAGGCCAGTCTTGGTGTAATGATTGATCACAGTAATGTCAAGCAAAAACGCTTGCCAAATAAGACTGAAAATGTTACATAAATGAAACATGAAATAGTTGTTGAAAATCCGTTAGGCTCGATTTGGATTACCGCATTAACTAATGGCAGGAAAGACGATTTCATGAAACATAATCTGAAGCTAGCTCCCGTAAAAGATTAAGAACATTGGATTAAGATTGACTTATTAGTGGAGTTATTATCTAATTAAGGGCTAATCAATTATTGACAACATAGTCTTCCTAAACTTTGCCCTTGAACCTTCGTTTATTTTTGAAATTCTGTGATTTGAACGCTTACAAAAGAGCTTCTATCTTCTTTCCATATACTGCCTATTTTTTATTTAAATAATTTTCAAAATTTCCCGTCTAATCATCATCTTTTATATTTTATATCTAAATTAAGCTTCTTGACTTATTCAATAGGATTTTTATCCTCGATAGCCAGTTTTCCGTCGTACTCTGATGATGATCATGGAAGGTCGAAACGCATCAGTGCGTTGCGACTGGCGGTAGTTTTGTTATGTTGTTCGTCGACTGGTGAAATACAATGGGATTGGTTTCTACTTCAAGCTCGCAAACTTGAATTAAAGAACTGTTGCCAACACCCGCGCAATCAATTATTGTTAAATAGGATTTTTGTGTTTTTCACCGCAACCCTATCTATTGAGATCATTCTGGCCAGTACATGATGAGTTCCCAATAAGGACGAAACTGGTCTACTGGATGAATTGCCTTTTTACACTAAAGAATTCTTATTTTATACTGATATATGTAAACAATTAATGGGTCAGGTGATAATATCAAGATCGCAACCTTGATCATAATAATTGTTATCACCGCCCGCGCAACCAATGTACATTTAAATACTGTTTGTTGCGAAGAACTAATATATATGCAAGTATGTATTAGGTTTTGCGAACCTAGTAACAAATTAGTTCAGTTGTGACCAGAAAGATAAACCAAAGGCAGCATGAATGGAAAGTATAATCTCATGCACATTCGTTTCGTGCTTACTGGCGACTCATCAGTAGGAGCCGGTATTACGCCCTTTAACCACTATATTTTTGGTAGAAGAATGTGGAATAATAGGACGGTACAATCTCCTAGACGAATGTGTAAACCTGTAATAGTGAAGCTAACAAAATCGGAAGTCAACGACAATACGATTTCAATGCTAACTCACACTATATAATATATATACCGAGTCTGTAAAGGATACTAACACTATGGCTACTGTGTTAGTAACTGATACCTTTTTTGAAATCGATGAGTACCGGATACTAACACTATGGTTTCGAGTCGGTACATGATACCAACCTGATGGATATAAATTTATGCTAAAGTTCACCCAAATTGAGAATTACAACAATTTTCGAACACCTGTTACTCCAGTTAAACCATACACTCTGGCCTTCATCGATATCAGTTATCACATTTCGCGGTAAGCATGACATCATTCAATTCAATATATTACAGTTAAATATTGTTTGTTGCGAAGAACTAATATATATGCAAGTATGTATTAGGGTTTGCGAACCTAGTAACAAATTATTTCAGTTGTGACCAGAAGGATAAACCAAAGGCAGCATGAACGGAAAGTATAATCTCATGCACATTCGTTTCTTGCTTACTGGCGAGATTGTACCGTCCTATTATTCCACATTCTTCTACCAAATATATAGTGGTTAAAGGGCGTAATACCGGCTCCTACTGATGAGTCGCCAGTAAGCACGAAACGAATGTGCATGAGATTATACTTTCCGTTCATGCTGCCTTTGGTTTATCCTTCTGGTCACAACTGAACTAATTTGTTACTAGGTTCGCAAAACCTAATACATACTTGCATATATATTAGCTCTTCGCAACAAACAGTATTTAACTGTAATATATTGAATTGAATGATGTCATGCTTACCGCGAAATGTGATAACTGATATCGATGAAGGCCAGAGTGTATGGTTTAACTGGAGCAACAGGTGTTCGGAAATTGTTGTAATTCTCAATTTGGGTGAACTTTAGCATAAATTTATATCCATCAGGTTGGTATCATGTACCGACTCGGAAACCATAGTGTTAGTATCCGGTACTCATCGATTTCAAAAAAGGTATCAGTTACTAACACAATTGCCATAGTGTTAGTATCCCTTACAGACTCGGTATATATATTATATAGTGTGAGTTAGCATTGAAGTCGCATTGTCGTTGACTTTAGATTATGTTAGCTTCACTATTACAGGTTTACACATTCGTCTAGGAGATTGTACCGTCCTATTATTCCACATTCTTCTACCAAATATATAGTGGTTAAAGGGCGTAATACCGGCTCCTACTGATGAGTCGCCAGTAAGCACGAAACGAATGTGCATGAGATTATACTTTCCGTTCATGCTGCCTTTGGTTTATCCTTCTGGTCACAACTGAACTAATTTGTTACTAGGTTCGCAAAACCAATACATACTTGCATATATATTAGTTCTTCGCAACAAACAGTATTTAACTGTAATATATTGAATTGTATGATGTCATGCTTACCGCGAAATGTGATAACTGATATCGATGAAGGCCAGAGTGTATGGTTTAACTGGAGTAACAGGTGTTCGGAAATTGTTGTAATTCTCAATTTGGGTGAACTTAGCATAAATTTATATCCATCAGGTTGGTTTCATGTACCGACTCGGAAACCATAGTGTTGTATCCGGTACTCATCGATTTCAAAAAAGGTATCAGTTACTAACACAATGGCCATAGTGTTAGTATCCTTTACAGACTCGTTATATATATTATATAGTGTGAGTTAGCATTGAAGTCGTATTGTCGTTGACTTGAGATTATGTTAGCTTCACTATTACAGGTTTACACATTCGTCTAGGAGATTGTATCGTTCTATTATTCCACATTCTTCTACCAAATATACAGTGGTTAAAGGGTGCAATACCGGCTCCTACTGATGAGTCGCCAGTAAGCACGAAACGAATGTGCATGAGATTATACTTTCCGTTCATGCTGCCTTGGTTTATCCTTCTGGTCACAACTGAACTAATTTGTTACTAGGTTCGCAAAACCTAATACATACTTGCATATATATTAGTTCTTCGCAACAAACAGAATTTAACTGTAATATATTGAATTGAATGATGTCATGCTTACCGCGAAATGTGATAACTGATATCGATGAAGGCTACAGTGTATGGTTTAACTGGAGTAACAGGTGTTCGGAAATTGTTGTAATTCTCAATTTGGGTGAACTTTATCATAAATCTATATCCATCAGGTTGGTATCATATACAGACTCGGAAACCATAGTGTTAGTATCCGGTACTCATCGATTTCAAAAAAGGTATCAGTTACTAACACAGCCATAGTGTTAATATCCTTTACAGACTCGGTATATATATTATATAGTGTGAGTTAGCATTGAAGTCGTATTGTCGTTGACTTTAGATTATGTTAGTTTCACTATTACAGGTTTACACATTCGTCTAGGAGATTGTACTGTCCTATTATTCCACATTCTTCTACCAAATATATAGTGGTTAAAGGGCGTAATACCGGCTCCTACTGATGAGTCGCCAGTAAGCACGAAACGAATGTGCATGAGATTATACTTTCCGTTCATGCTGCCTTTGGTTTATCCTTCTGGTCACAACTGAACTAATTTGTTACTAGGTTCGCAAAACCTAATACATACTTCAATGTACATTTAATTTATATGATAAAATGAACATTGGTTGCGCGAACGGTGATAAAATTTTTTATAATCAATGTTGTGGTCTTGATATATCACACGTAGTGTATAGAACAAATGGTCTACCGCATGCAAATGGTAGCTTCTTATTCAGTTTCTCTAGTGTCAATTAGTTAGATTAATATAACAGTTACGGAAATGCACTGAAAACGAACGAACGAGCGCGCATACACACACACACACACACAAGTTACACGCAACTGTCTAGTCAGAGGTCAGTCTGAAGTATAAATAATATGACCAGAGGAAATATCGCGCTTGCTTCATTAGTTTGTTTTGTAAAACTGGTGAGGATGGACCAACTGAAGAAGGCGGCCAAATACGGCAGCCAAAATATCTTGTTTAAGAAAGGAAAGAACAGGTATCATTACTGCATTAGTCAAAACGCAAATCGGATTAGGTTGAAAATGGCTTGATTAATAAAAGTGTAAAAAATCACAACAAAAAGGGTTTAGAAAACGGTTTACTGTTTCCATTTTATTTATTGGTTTGAAAAGTTAAGCTTTTCAGGAACATTTCAATGTGTAAAATATTCAAAATATTGACAAAACTCACCTTGAGAAGATGGCGCTAAAATTTGCACCAGTCCATTAGGAAGGCGTCTTATATGACACGCCGACTTTGCTGAAGACGACGGCAGACCTGTGCAGTTCACATTAAATAGCTGACCAGCGGCCACAGACGAAAGACCACCACTGCCGGCTTTAGATTTTCCTGCTAATACCAAATTGCCGCCAGTCAACTGGCTGAATATAGTCAGGGTAGGCCGATTCACAAGGCAGAAACGGAACAATTCGTCAGCATCAGGCCGTATTGTTGGCTGACCAGCTCCGGCAGACCGGCTGTGACATTTGCATTGTATGACGTCTGCGCACCTGCGAATGCGATATCGGTGAAGTATCGATCAAGGCCACAGTGTACGGATTTACCGAAGTAACAGGTGTTCAGAAATAGTTGTAATTCTCAATTTCGGTGTATTATAGCATACAAAGATATCCATCATGTTAGTACCATGTGCCGACTTGGAAACCATAGTGTTGGTACCATGTATTTCTTTAAGTACTCTAATGTTGTTATCGGTTACTAACACAATAGTCATAGTGTTAGTATACTTAACAGACTCGGTATATATATATATATATATATATATATATATATATTATGTAGAGTGAGGTTAGCAGTGAAGTCGGATTGTCGAGATTCTACAATTTTAGCTACTCTAACGGAAGGTTTACACATTCGTCTAGGAGATTGTATCGTCCTATAATCTCACTTTCCTCACCCAAATATATAGTGGTTAAAGGGCGTAATACCGGCTCCCACTGATGAGTCACCAGTAAGCATGAAAGGAATGTGCATGAGATTATACTTTCCGTTCATGCTACCTTGGGTTTATCCTTCTGGTCACAACTGAACTAATTTGTTTCTAGGTTCACAACACCTAATACATACTTGCATATATATTAGCTCTCCGCAACAAACAGAATTTAACTGTTAAATATTGAATTGAATGATGTCATGCTTACCGCGAAATGTGATAGCTGATATCGATCAAGGCCAGAGTGTACGGATTTACCGGAGTAACAGGTGTTCAGAAATAGTTGTAATTCTCAATTTCGGTGTACTATAGCATACATTGATATCCATCATGTTAGTACTATGTATCGACTTGGAAACCATAGGTTTACACATTCGTCTAGGAGATTGTATCGTCCTATAATCCCAGTTTCCTCACCCAAATATATAGTGGTTAAAGGGCGTAATACTAGCTCCTACTGATGAGTCGCTAGTAAGCATGAAACGAATGTGCATGAGATTATACTTTCCGTTCATGCTGTCTTTGGTTTATCCTTCTGGTCACAATTGAAATAATTTATTACTAGGTTCGCAACACCTAATACATACTTGCATATATATTAGTTCTCCGCAACAAGCAGTATTTAATCTACAAAACTGTCTGTCTGAAAAAACAATTTCACTTCGCTGCACACTTTGCCGACCTGCACAGGAAGCTTGGAATCGCCTGTGTACATAAGATACAAACGTCAATTCATCTAAAACCCACAATGAGTCATATCGAGATCTTAGCATATATTTCTGTATTCATGTATGTATGCATGTATGTATGTATGTATGTATGTATGCGTCTGTGTGCTTGCATGGATGTGATTGTACGTATGTCTGCATGCAGATATGTGTGTTTTTGTGTATGTATGTGTGTATGTATAAGCTTATGTTGTATGATTATATATTTTTCTGTATTTATGTATGTGTATTTGTGTATGTATGTGTGTATGTATAAGCCTATGGTGTATGAGTATATATTTTTTCTGTATTTATTTATGTATGCATGTGTGTGTGTATGTGTGTATGTATGTATGTAAGTAGTTATGTATGTGGGTGTCTGTATACATGTATGCATGTGAGTTTACGTACGTATGTATTCATGCAGGTATGTATGTTTTTGTGTATGTATGTTGTAAATGTATGTATGTATGTATGCATGTGTGTATGTGAGTGTTCGTACGTATGTATGCATGCATATACACATGTATGTATTTACGTGTGTATTTACTTATGTATGTTTGTGCCTGTATGCACGAATGTACGTGAGTCTACGTACGTATGTATGCATGCAGCTATGTATTTATGCGCGGATGTTGTATGTGTATGTATGTATGTATGTATGTATGTATGTGTGTGTAAGTACGTATGCATACAAACATATATACATGTATGTATGTATATACTTATTTATGCACGTGTCTGTATGAATGTATGTATGTGAGTGTACGTACGTATGTATACATGCAGCCATGTATGTATGTGTGTATGTACGAGCGCATGTTCTATGTATATGTATGTATATGTCTGTCTGTCTTTCTGTATGTATGTATGTATGGATGGATATCCGTGAGTGTGGGTACGTATTTATGCATGCATGTATGAATGTCTGTACGCATATTTAAAATATGTAAGGTTAGTCCCGGAAAATGAACACATGTGACAGACTCATTTACGCAAGGAATTTGTTTATGGAATTTAAATTTTTGATCGTTTTAAACTTGGTATGTACCCACAAGTCATCGTTACCACACAATGTGATAACGGATGCTGATCAAGGCCAGAGTGAAACGCACTTTCTAAGGTAGTAGGCATTCAGAATGATTCAAAGGAAATAACTTGGTGCCATACTGATTATTGCATACTTACATGATACATGTGTTGACTTACACGCGTTTGTTCCCAATTCCCCATTTTGACAGGGAGTTTTCGGTACCCATTTCCGACTACCCTCATCAGTCCACAGCTCCTCATATAAGAATAGAAACTACTTAAACAAGTGTAAAATTTAAATTTAACCGCTTCATTTATGTTTCTGGCTGGCTTATCTATAATGGCCACTGACGTATCGTTAGACAGGTGCGTGTCGCGTATGTGCTTGTTTCAATAACTGTGAAGTACTCAGTTAATTTAATTGAATACACGTGTACATCCATCTAGGTGAAGCAACATGTGCGGAATGTTAATTTTCCAATTGAATGAGTAAGAATAGTTATTTTATTCCTAGCAATTGATCAGGGTAAATTAATAAAAATACACCAGTAGTACAAGCATGCCACTGTGGAGCTAGTTTCTTATTCCGATTCGTTCAATCAACCTTTCCTACCGCTAGTTATTTATGTGTTTCAAATTGAGCCTCACGATCTTTCTGGCGCTTTTTCATTCATAATAACAGCTTTTGACTAAATCTCAATAGATTTCCTAATTAATCACGACCATCTGTTACGATTGCATATCACTACGCGTCTACCATCATCCCAATTAATTTAAACAATAATTTATTGCGCGGGTGGTGGTAACAATTCTTTAAATCAAGTTTGCGTGCTTGAAGTAAACACCAATCCCATTGTATTTAACCAGTCATGTTGTTCGATGACTGGTTAAATACAATGGGATTGGTGTTTACTTCAAGCACGCAAACTTGATTTAAAGAATCCCAATTAATTACCGGATCTATATTTTGACCAACACAGGCTGAATTCCAGTTGTATTATATAGTTTAACGAACATTTATAGCGTGGGTGGTGATAAAAATTACTTTAATCAAGGTTGCGATATTGATATAAACACCTGACCCATTAAGTAAATAAATTTGTCAGTATAAACTCAGCATTGTATAGTGTGGAAAATCCAATTCATTCTGGAGACCGGTTTCGTCCTTATTGGGAGCTAATCACATACTGTCTGGAATTTGCCGCGGACATGGATAGAATCTGGGCACCTCTGTTTCGGAAACTATTTCAGCAGGATGGTTCAGTGGTAAGAGCATCAGATTCCAAAGCAGATATGCTCAGGTTCGAGCCTTGTCCACGACAAACGCTGGCGAGTACGTGATGCATTCCCAATAAGGACGAAACCGGTCTACTGGATGAATTGCCTTTTTCAGATGTTTTTTTTCTTGAATATATTTTGACGGCTATTGGCGGCCGCCTTCTTCAGTTCACCCATCATTACAAGTTGTAAAAAAACAGACTAATGAAGCGAGCCTAAACTTGTGATGATGGGGTAACTGAATAAAGCGGCCATTAGTAGCTGCCTAAATATTTAAAAAAACAAAAGTGCAAATCAACCTGTGCTATTAAAAAATACAGATCTGGCAATTTTGATAAATTCAGTTTCATTGTTTATATATATATATATAATATATATATATATATATATATATATATATATATATATATATATATATTGTGAGTTGGCTTTGAAGTCACATTGTCGAAGACTTTTTATGAATTTAGCTTCACTAATGCAGGTTTACACATTCGTATAGGAAATTTTGGCGTCCTATTTACCCACATTCCTCATCCAAATATACAGTGGTTAGAGGGCGTAATACCGGCTCCTACTAATGAGTCGCCAGTAAGCACGAAACGATTGTGCACGAGATTATACTTTCCGTTCATGGTGACTTTGGTTTATCCTTCTGGTCCAATTTGTACCAATCTGTAACTAGGTGCACAATATCTAATGTAAAATTGAATATATATATATATATATATATATATATATATATATATATATATATATATATATTGTGAGTTGGCTTTGA
The DNA here is from genome assembly GCA_029291075.1 of Eudiplozoon nipponicum. NCBI lineage: Eukaryota > Metazoa > Platyhelminthes > Monogenea > Mazocraeidea > Diplozoidae > Eudiplozoon > Eudiplozoon nipponicum. Next base: position 137,249 of record JAQBSW010001062.1, on the reverse strand, counting down.
AGTCCCATTGTCGAAGACTTTTTATGAATTTAGCTTCACTAATGCAGGTTTACACATTCGTATAGGAAATTTTGGCGTCCTATTTACCCACATTCCTCACCCAAATATATAGTGGTTAGAGGGCGTAATACCGGCTCCTACTGATGAGTCGCCAGTAAGCACGAAACGATTGTGCACGAGATTATACTTTCCGTTCATGCTGACTTTGGTTTATCCTTCTGGTCCAATTTGAACTAATCTGTAACTAGGTGCACAATATCAAATGTAAATTGAACATATATATATATATATATATATATATATATATATATATATATATATATATATATATATTAGTTCTCTGCCACAAACAGTATCTAATTCCAACTAAATGACTTGCAAGATTAGACAAATTAACATGTCCAAACTTACACGCAGTTCTGTTCACTTCTCACCTTGTTAGAGCACACGGCTCACAAACATACACGAGATTAAACTCTTTGCGAGTAATTTAATGCACTCATGATGTGTACGCACGACTATTTAGTGAAGCCTCAGCAGACTTTATGAGATTAGGCAGTCATAATTATAAATGAAGCAATTTAAATGTAATTCCACCCTAGCATTAATAGTTTGTCCTCATTTTGTTTGATGACCTGAGGATTAATTAAAGTGCCCAAAAATTGGTACCGAAACTTCTCTTTTGGAAAGAAGAAATGGAAATAATCGCACGCCAGTCAAAGCGTGGATCACATAATTCAAAATGATCTGTTATTCTTGTTTTGTTCGAAAGTTAGCCCATCTCAAAATCATGGTGTTGGTAATTTTTCCACGTTTAGGGCATATTATGTGCTGTAAGTTGGCTTTGAAGCCGCAATGCTTAAGAATTTATATGAAGTTGAGTGTATACTGCATTACAATGTGTACACATAAAGAGATTCCACTGTCCGACAGTCTGAAATTTTATGACCAAACATTTGTAGTGGGCTTTGGGCGCAGCGCGAACTCCTGACTAGTCGTCAGTAAGCGCGAAACGCATGTCTACATGAGATAGTGCTGTTTGTTCAAGCTGACTTCGACATATCCTCCTAGACCTGTATGAACTAGTCTTTTTTATGCTTATAAAGTCGTTTTCGAAATAGTATTACTCGCGAAAAATGCTACGAGAACAGAAAAATATCTTGCAAAAAAAACGAAGATTATATGAATTAAACTAAGTTCATCGAAATATTGGTCGTATAGTATAGTCAAAAGTTTCAATACATTTAACTGTAATTGGTTATTCCATACTATACCAAAGTAAATAGTGGGTTTATTTTTTGTTTAAATAAGTGAAGTTAATTTTTAGACTTACCTCATCACACTATGAACTACAGACTCCGACATGAAGTATCTTTTAAAAAAGTGAAAACTATGCGCCTGGTTAAATTACTGTCTTTGCTTTGAACCAAATATACCGATAATTGTAAAGGTGATGATGATCAGCATCATTATCAAAACCACCATCGTTATCACCATCATCACCATCAGCACCACCATCTTCATCATCATCAACATCACCATCATCGACATCAAAATCATCAAAACTACCACCACCATCATCATAATCAACAACAACATCGCCATCATTATTATCAGCATCAACACCACCATCATCACCATCATAATCAAAATCATCATCAAAAACATCAGCAACACAAACTTCAGCATCATCATCAGCACCACCATCATCATCACAATCATCATCATCAACATCAACAACAACTACAACGTCGTCATCATCATCATCACCAACATCATTCTCAACATCATCATCAACATCAACATAAACAACATCATCATCATCATCATCAATATAAACAACATCATCATCAATATAAACAACATAATCATCATCGTCATCATTATTATTAAAATCATTACCATAATGTGTTAAAACTAGATATTTTTCAGAGAATGAATGTTCTAAGATGATTTATAATACCCAATGTAAGCCAGGAAAAAGTTTTGATAAGTTCTAATGTCCCGAAATATATAAACTGTTAAATATGGGCCTAAATAAGCCGATTATACGATAATATTAACGTTGATAACGAAAAGTAGTTTGTTAAAAATAATTAGCCAATAAGGTGGTCAAAATGAAGCGATAATGGATCTATTTCAATATTTCCTAGTCATCACTGGAGTCTGGAACTTATCATAGATGCGATGTTTTGCTTGGCATCATGAATCATTGGGCTACGCTGATGGTAGTAAAGCGCTGTTAAATAAACTCATGCCCAGCAAGCCAATGGCGACTAACCTCATTACTCCACTAAGAACGGGTGAACTAGTGTTCAATTTCAGCCTACATCAAACTAAAAGTTTGATATTAGTGGCATTGGCGCATCAGTATATCACCCTCGAGTCATGATGTGTAGTAGTAGTAGTATTGTTAGTAGTAGTAGTAGAATCTCGTAAATTTGGTTTAAGTAATGGTTACCACCATCCGCGCGATCAGTTATTGCTTAGTAGTAGAATTGTGAGTAGAAGTAGTAGTAGTATTAGAATTAGTAATAGTATTCCTAGTGTTAGTATTAGCAGTAGTAGTAGTGTTACTATTAGTAGTAGTATTATTATTGTTAGTATTAGTGTTATTATTATTATTATTATTATTAGTAGTAGTAGTAGTATTAGTTTTAATAGTAGTAATAGTTGTAGTAGTAGTAGTAATAGTAGTAGTTGTGGTAGTATTTGCAGTAGTAGCCGTATTGTTGGTATTATTTGTATTATTAGTAGTTGTTAGTATTAATAATAGTATTTTTAGTATTAGTAGTAGTATGAGTGATAATATTGGTAGTAGTAGTAGTAGTAGAAATAGTAGTAGTAGTAGTATTGGTAGTAGTAGTGTTGGTAGTAGTAGTGTTGGTAGTAGTAGTATTATTATTATTAATATTATTATTAGTAGTAGTAGTAGTAGTAGTAGTAGTAGTAAGTAGCAGCAGCAGCAGTAGTAGTAGTATTAGTAGTAGTAGTAGTAGATTTAGTAGTAGAATTAGTAGTAGTAGTAATGGTAGTATCAATATTAATAGAATAATTTCCAGATAGAATGTCTTCGTATCGATTCTTGAGTGACGTACAACCAGCGAGTCACTTGTGTGAACTCGAGAGAGTCAACTCAGATTGGTTACCTAAATACGATGGTAACTTATTTAAGTTTTCCATTAACTAACTATTATTCTGGCAATAAGATCAGTGCTTAATGACGAAAATATAACACAGAAAAAGGAATAACATTTGAAGAAGACATGATTCTGAAAATTTAGCAAATGTAGTTACCTTGATGGCAACATAATGCCATTGTTCACGTCAAGAGGTGTAGCCACACAACGACCACTAGAAGAAACGGCACCCAATTTCTTCGCTGTGAGTGTCTGCTGCGACTGAGTACTCCTCAAAACCACACCACCGTTCTTTTCGCCTGTCACACAAAGAATTTCAAATCGACTGTCCAGATCCCTATGGGGAAAAGAAAATAAACGAGGAAGGTACAGATAAACACAGAATATTGAAAACTGTTTGTAAACAGGTAAATCGCCAATAACAAAAGGCTTTTTATTTGTTAATATTTATTGCACAATAAGCAATGCCGTATAAATTGCTCGTCCTCCTTTTCTGGAATCCATTACATTTATATATAGACATGAAATGCGTTTCATGTCCACAGTGTATTTATAGAGGCCATCTTTTGTGTATGCATATAATTTGCTACAATTGAACAAATATGCGATAATAATGGAGAACTTATAAATTAAACTAAAAAATTTTAATTTTAATATAGATAAAATGTTAAACGAATTACCATTTAGAATCTCTATCCGTTTTTGTTGGTGATTTAATATTAACTGAAATTACGGAGCGCCAACCTGGGGAAGATACCAAACATGGTTAATCGAAATATCATTGCAAAAAAATGAATTCAAGTGCTGTCAAAGAATAAGTTCAACGCAAAAGTAACTAAACTATGACAACGTTAACCAGATTTATATTTCCGATTTTCTCTATTGAAGGGCATCCTGGCGTTTCGTGTCCTCCTTTCTGGACACATCAATAGAGATTCACCATTATTTCACAAATAATCAGAATATTAATGAAATAATGCATTGCTTGTTCCGGAGCAGAATTTTCAAGTGCTTTTTATAGATAGTGCCTCAGCTGTCGTAAGTGACGCCCGTCATAAAACAGTTGCCAAATAGAATTAGTTAGCTGGTATATTTCCCCACAACTATCGCTTCCAAACGCTCACCAAAACAAAAAAAGTGAATGGAATTTGTTTACGGCACTGACCAGGCAGTGGCAGTTATAATAAGTAATTGCCCAAACCTTAACCGAATACCAAAGAAACCACAGTATATTTGTCTAGAAGAACATGGATATGATGTTTACGGATATAGATGGACGAATTTACAATGATTCGTAAAGCTTATTAAAGGTAGATGCAATGGGACGAATACGTCTATAAATCTTGCCATAAGCCAATCCGTTAAATTTCACTAAAGAATCCTGGTAGATGAATTTGTTGGTGACAGGTTGTACTGCGCCGTTTAGTGTATTCCTAGGCTACTGGTCACATATGTCCATAATAACATTTTGAAAAAGACCTAGATTTAAACCACACAAATTGAGCGCGGCTAATGACAGTCTTAAACTAGTCTTCTTTTTCTGGTAAAAGAACAGCATTATAAGCGCAGTCAAGATCAGAAAACCGGCAATCACCAGGTTTCTTAGCAATGCAGCAGATCCCAGCAAATAGAGAATCGATCGCTATTAAACAATCATTGATTGCGCTGGTGGTGGTAACAATTCTTTAAATCAAGTTCACGAGCTTGTATCTTGCGGTTTGATGATGATCATGGAAGGTCGGAATGCGTCAGTGCGTGACACTGGCGGTAGTCGTGTTATTTTGGTCCACGACTGGTTAAACACAATGGGATTGGTGTTTATTTCAAGCTCACAAACTTGATTTAAAGAATTTTTATCAACAACCGCGCAATCAATTATTGTTAAATTGTATTGCCTTTATATGTATATGTGGCGAAAGCTACAAACAGTTAATGTTCGTGACTGCATAGAAATTGTGCAGCCGACATTTCCAGTCAAGTTCAATGTATGCGAGACTGCTAGAGGTGAGAGCCGCATATCTAAATTTGATTTCCATATATATTCAATGCGGTTTGATCCTCGATAGTCAGTTTGCCGTCGTGCTCTGATGATGATCATGGAGGGTCGTAACGCGTCTGTATGTGCAAGAGGCGGTAGTTTTTCTGTTGTTCAACGATTGATTAAATACAATGGGATTGGTGTTTACTTTAAGTTCAGAAACTTGAATTGAAGGATCGTTGGCAAGTTTTAACAGTTTGGAAGCAATAAAACGCTTTTGTTGAACACCAGTTCCAGTCGATAATGGTTCAGAAATACCGCTAATATTATGAATAAAAACCATTGAGTCAGCATAAGAGGATTAGAGTATATGAAATATTTTGAATGGAACACCATAACTAATCATAGTTCACCAAGTTAAAAGCAGACGATTATTTCAGAAGATGAACTACGGTGTGCATGAATTTGGTCTAAACTTCATTTGGTTTAATGTGTTTCTCTCATTCTTCATGAATACATTAGCAACGTCTCCGTGCATCACAAAGCAGATTTATATCCCGATATTCTGCGAGAGTACTACTGTTTTCTTTTTCTAGAATGGGCATCACAACATCACATCTCTACTGAGTTTGAATGTATTGTTATTTACAAATCGGAGCAGTAAGTCCGTGTATTCCAGTCTATACCTCCATTTCCAGAGGATTTTTGCCAAACCTCGGAAGTCTTCCTAAAAATAAGTAGCTCTAATAATAACCTTGAAATAATGTCGAGAGATTAAACCGTCGTTAATTACGAGGTTTGCAATAAAAACTTTAAAATCCCATCGTATATAACCAGTCCCATAACATGCCAAAACAACCGTCAGGCACGCTTAATAACGCGTTTCGACATTTCATGGTCATAGTCAAAAAATGACTGAAATCTGAATATATATATATATATATATATATATATATATATAAAACTACATATATGACAAATCGAAAATTAGGTATATGACTCTCATTCATACTAATATCGCATAAAATGTACTTGGTTGAAAACTTAAAATATCACTTTTCGTGGGCACCTGCATCAGTTCTGATTCCCGAAAGCATGCTTGTATCAGCAGTGGGGAATTTTTATCTCGAAGAATCATCCGAGTTAGAAATACTAGATTAAATAATATCACTTGTACGTGGCAAAGCTGCAGGCCACGATGATTTGATTTTCGGCTAATTTAAGAGTGGTGGCGATATATTTTCTGAAGCGTTGACTAACATTCTTAGTACTATATGGAATGAGGAGACCGTATAGCTTGCTTGGAATGAGTCGACCTATCCTAGAAAACAGTAATGGTAATTCGTGTTATAACCATAGTGGTATGAGCTTGCTTCCAGTCTTGTCTAGGTTATTTGCCTTGATTATCCTATGTCATCTTAGCGCTTTACGTGAATCACACACTAGAGAAGAAAAAGCTGAATTACGATCAGGACGAGGTTGTATAGATAATATTTTGACCTTAAAGCAAGTTCTTGAGCAGCAACATGTATATAACCGTCCCACAATAGCCGTCTTTCTAGACATCAAGGGTGCATTTGACTCGGTGAATCGCAATGTTTTGTTCCATATTTTCTCGAAAAGTGGTGTGCCCAAAAATTTTAGAAATACTATACGCGCTCTCTGCACAATTACTTCTGGTCGCGTTAAGGTCTATAACGAATTAACGCAAAACTTTAAAACCAGTAGTGGTGTTCGTCAGGGCTGTCTACTTTCTCCCTTAATGTTTAATTTGTAATCGATGCTATTATGAACAACACTCTCTCACACATTCAGGATGCAGGTGTTGAAGTTCTCCCACGCGGTAAACTAATCGATCTTGACTATGCAGACGATTTCGTACGCCAATCGAGATGCTGTTCAGGCGGCCTTGAGTAGATTAGCAGACGTTGTTCCGTCTCTCGGTTTGAAATTCGCACCCTCTATATGTAGTATACTTTTACAGGATCACCCATCACTTATTACAACTCTGCGACTGTAGAATGAAGATCTAGACATAGTTGACAGGTTTACATATTTTGGGAGCTCTATCAATAACTTAGGCAATATGTCCAACGAGGCGAGAACAAGAATCTTGAAAGCATAAGCAGCTTTCTCATACCTTCGCTATTTATGGAGAAACGCGAGTATTTCACTTTGCCTTAAAAGTCGTGTTTACAATGCGTCTGTACGCGCAGTTTTACTACACGCTAGTGAAACTTGGTTTCTTAGAGTTGTTGATTTTAGACGCTTACAGGCATTCTACCATCGTTGTTTGAGAAGCATAGCACATGTTGATTACCAAAAAAGGAATAACTAACATTGACATCCGTAGACGTATTTTGGGATCTGTCAACAAGTGCTCATCGTTTGAAAAACAAATAAAGCTACATCAATTTCGTTGACTTTGTCACATTTTGCGTATTCCCTCAGTTAGATTTTCCCATAGAGTTTTTTCTCTCATGTAGCACAAGATTGGTGCAAGAAACAAGGTGAGCAAATTTTGACATGGCAGAAACAGTTGAAGTAGCTTACATCTAAATTGGGTAGTATAGGACCCACTCGTCTGCGAGGAATGGTCCACATAAGCATCATAGTTCTTGGTTAGAAACCCTTAGCGATATGGCATCGAATCGAGCTCAATGGCGATCTTGTTGCAGATGTCTAGCAGAATCATCTTCGTAAATTTCTTTTCTTATGGGCAAAGTTAGCTGCAAGATTTGGTTTTTTTATAACATGATACAGTGAAAACCGCAAGGAAGCTGGATTTCCGATGTTGCCTTGCCTTAAATAAGACTTGGCCATAATGGTGCTGTGTAGAGGCTAATTTTACCGCAATTCTGTGAGTTATCTAGATAAATATACTCAAAGTAACTACGTGCTCTCTCTCTCGTAAATCTCACCAATAATTTGTGTGTTTAGATTATAATTTTTGTCGCTATTTGTAAAAAACATTAATATTCATTTTTTCCCCTCTCACGGTTATACGGCGGCGAAATATTAGTTACTTGAATGAAGATTGTTTTTGCGAACCTGGGTTAATTGAAATTGCCTGATCTGCGTTAGTCACATATTAGTTACAGTTGGCTTTTGTGCTGTTTTGCCTTATAATGATGACGATGATTATGAAGATGATGATGACGATGATGATAAGCTGCATAAAGGCTTATAAAAAATCGCTTCAAGTGTAATAAGATATCCAGCATTACGCTTTTAGTCGCAATCACCTTTGCAAAATTGAACCACCGAAAGCAAACATCGTACGTTTCATCTTACTTTTCGTTAGCCGAATTTTTCACTGGAGCACTGGGTGCTAAGCGCCACAATTTTCCGATTTTTGTTCTCAGCCTCCAACTGCCGGTTAACAAATAGTACGGTTCCAAAGAAGCGAGAAACGCCTCCTCGTTTGTGCCTGATTGTCCCTCCTTTGTAGATGTCGACTGAACTAGGTCACCTCCTATTGTTGCGTTAACGCCACTGATGGCATTTTGGTTACTACCGGCTCCTGAATTACTCGGTCGGCCACAAATCAGCAAATCACGCAGAGCAGCACTCATGCCGGCAATTTTCGGCGCACCAGTCAGTTGATTGGTGCCCGTGCCGTCTTCACTACTGCACGCCGCCAAGAATTCACCGGAATTAAACCCTTTACCACCTAAGTACTCTAGTTGGAAAATTTCTGTTTCATTTGCATTAAACTGATTGGCTAGAATGTCCATGCCTGAAATAAAATACATTTTACAAGGCAATGCAACCAATGTTCGTTTAATTTGAGAAGGCCATTGTTGTAATAACATAAACCGCTCAAATAATTAAATAGCGTAGTTTGTAAACGCATTAAAATGGATGTTACAAAAGCACATAATCAACGCTCAATGCAATGCATGTTTGAATACAAACATTTTTGTTTATTACAAATTTAAATAGAGGAATAATTTGCGCATGGAAACATAACATTTTTTCTTAAGCATATTTCTCAAAGGAAGATACAAAGACCATTCTGTCTTCCCAACTTAATATGTGAAGTACCGGATATCACAGTCCAGTTGAGATCTGGTGAGAAGAAAACGATTTTTATTAACTATTATGTATACACGCACGCATCAATACACGATTAAGTCCCTAATTAAAATACGAATGCAAAATCTCTCAAAATCACACACACACAAACACACATATATACATATATATATATATATATATATATATATATATATATATATATATATATATATATATATATCGTTGCCAGATTTCACAATTCTTTAAAATATAAGAGCAAAACAATGTACTCCATGGAATACTTATTTATTAAAAATTACAACAACAGTATCTACAGCCAGTATATATATATATATATATATATATTTATCGTTACCAATTTCACAATTCTTGATATAAGAACAAAATAATGCTCAGGTACTTATTTATTAAAAATCCCTGCTTCTAACAGTATCTACAGCCATTATATATATATATATATATATATATATATATATATATATATGTGTGTGTGTGTTTACGTGTGAAAAGATCCACAAGTTCTCAAGATAATTTCAGTTTTCAATTATTATCATTTAATTTTAAAAATTCTGTCAAATAATCATGTGAAATGCGTACGTCCAGAGTAACCTCAAAAATTACATATTAAAATTTATCATTCCACATCCAGTCAAAATTGCTAATGAAGAATTTAGACAAGCTCTTTTAGAAAAATGGTAATTAACGAAAACAAAGACTATCCTTGACTTAGCATTAGGGACATCAATAAACTTGACAGTCACACAGAAAATAAAGTTCTATACATGTCGAAATAAATGTCGTTAAGAGGAGCTATGCTACATCCCACGAGCCCGGAATTGATATAATCTATTTAAAGTTTAAATCAAACTTGTTCTACTATCTTTAATTTGTTCTCAAGTAAATCCTACTATGCTACGTTGTTTTTGATGTCCAGGCGTATGAGTTGACGGTTGACATGACGATGGTCGTTGTCTTCCATCGTTATTACTTCCTCTTATAACTGGTACCAGAATCCTGACCAAAAAGGCATGCTTCAATTGATTAATGCAAGGTTTGGTTGTGTTTATGAAGTGGTACAGTTAAAACTGCAAGGAACCTGTACTGCTGATATTTACTTGCCTTTAAGCCGACTTGACTATAATGGTCTCCTGGAGAGGTTTAATTTGCCTAACTTCTACGTTTCATCTTGGCCATACTCATTATTAGGGTTTATAATTTTCTTGCTTTATAATCTCTTCTTATGTTTTATATATATATATATATATATATATATATATATATATATATATATAATAGGCCACTTGTACACTAAACATTTATATTCCTGTAGGTACATAGCACTGTTTTTAGTTTAGCAGTATCTTTTAAAGATATTGGTGCTGATAAATAGAGAACAATCTTCATTTTCGTAAATATGAACATTTTCATTTGTTTTAGTTCTTCACCTTTTAAACGTAAAATAATTTGACTGGGTGCGGACATGTTAAAATTGGGCGTGTGTAATTAATGATTAACAAACGTACATTATTGTTGTTATAACCTGTGTTATGAACTATTTTATATGGTTATTGAGTTTTGCATAATCAAAATTTTGTTTAATATAAAATTTATCGTAAAAATAGTTATTTTGACTGTACTATAACAGGAATCTGGCGGGCCGCAACAAGAGACGCCCTACATGCCTATATATGCATAAGCATTAGCGTTTGGTAAATAAACAATATAATAAATATTTCACCTTGCTTGGTGGACGCAAATTTTTTGTTTTGGGCCATTACAGCAACCTGAATTGAGGCAGGCTCCATCACGAATGTTGCTTCCTTACCCGGAGCCTGCAGGTCACCAGATGAAGATTTCTTTGATTTCAAAGTGCCCTGGCCAACTGCGGTTAAATGTGCACCCTTAGAATCACGAAACGATATAATGCATTGTTTGCCTGTGGGTTAAAAAAGTAGAAAAAATGCGATAAGCAACACAGGATGAGACTTAGAAGATCACTGTGCGCATGATGACTAGACTTAAGCTCTAGTCATCTTTATAAGTAGCATTAAATCAACCAGATATACTTAAGCTTGAGTGTTGCATATTTTTGTGAATGGTTTCAAGTTATTCTGGAACTTTAAAAGACCCTTATCGCTCTTATTCCTAGTTCTCCGTTATTACGAAGGCAGCGTCGTCTAACTTCTAATTCCCTATGTAGCAGTGGCCAAATTTAAGGCAAAGAACGCTCTAACGGTCCTTTTTAAGGCTGAAGTGAATACAACAGAAAGTCCTCGCAAAAGTGCATGAATTAAAATGAAAAAGTCGGGACAGTGTTGAGAGCAGTATTCGAGCCATAAAAGTGAATATGAAATATAAAAAATATTTGTATTTTGTTTTACTAAATAGATGCGCTTGTAACGACACAAGAAATTGCCGACATATTGCGCAAATTTAATTCAATTCGATTTGCGCTGCACCAATGCGAAAAAAGCGAAACTTGTCGTTAATCAATAATGTACAAGTAACCATATATGGCTATTACATGGTCATTTAAGCCCTGTTAATTTACCATGAAATTCAGTTGTCGCTTTTGCATTCTGCTGTACGTATCTCCGACGTGCTGTCTGTCACCTTTCACATAAGCTGATTTTTGGCATTGCTTTACCAACTTTGGCAACATCAGTTACGACAATTTTGTTGCTGTACAACTGGAGAGACGAGCCAATTACTGCAGAACTTCAATGGAGTTGCTCAACGAGATTCCAACGCCGCAACAGAAGGAGCCATAAACCAAGTCAACCCGAGCTAGTCTCAAGAGTCTAGGAGTACTTCTGGATAACATCACACTTACGGACCTTCTCGGTATTTGCCAGAGAACGCAAGACCGGCCCTGTTAAGGGCCCCCAACAGTACTAACTCTTTATTTTATGGCATTCTAACCGAGTTTGTAACGTCGTACGGCATTTGCTTGAAGCTGGGGCGTTTACACGCTTTATGCGTGCGAAATGCTATAAATATTTGATTAAAAATAAAGCATTTGAGTTGAGCAAAAATTGCTTCGTCTGATGGTTTGGAAAAAATTCGATAAGCATCATACGATAAGGCTAAGAAGATCACTGTGCGCATGATGACTAGACTTAAGCTCTAGTCATCTTTATAAGCAGCATTAAATCAACCAGATATACTTAAGCTTGAATGTTGCATATATTTGAGAACGCTTTCAAGTTATTATGGAACTTTAAAAGAACCTCATCTCTCTTATTCCTAGTTATCCGTTATTACGAAGGCAGCGTCGTCTAACTTCTAATTCCCTATGTAGTAGTAGCCTACTTTTAGGCAAAGAACGCTCTAACGGACCTTTTTAAGGCTGAAGTGAATACAACAGGAAGTCCTCGCAAAAGTGCACGAATTATAATGAAGCAGTCAGGACAATGTTGGGAGCAGTATTCGAGCCATAAAAGTGGATTTGAAATAATTAATATTTTTATTTTGTTTTACTAAATGGACGCGTTTTATGCGTGCAAACTGCAATAAATATTTGGTTAAAAATAAAGTATTTGAGTTGAGCAAAAATTGCTTCGTCTGATGGTTTGGAAAATTTAGTACGAATTTCGTCTGTGAAAATGAACATCCTGACTGCGGTATTAGGGATAATTAAGTCTAGGTTGGACGACACAACCATGAAGGAGCTAAGGGAGGAGAACAAAACTATTAAAAGTAAAATTTTTAAGCTGGAGTCGGATGTTAGCAATTATTCAGCAAAATTAGATTTATCAGAAAGGAGAAATGATAACTTAAGCGCTAAAATTGAGGAATTGACCGTTGCGTTAAACGACAAGATGGATAAATTAAGAGACAATGTTAAGCCATGGATTGAGTTAAGTGAAATAACTAAAGAAGACGATATATCTACAAAAAGCAGTTCTTCAGGTGAAGAAATATTGAATATTTTATCCAATGAAGTTTCTGCAAGGATCGGAAAACAAGAACAGTTAATTTTATTTAATCTTAATGAAAATGCTGATCACAAGGATGTTGAGAAGTTAAATGCTTTAATCAGAGATACGACGGAGGCCGAAATAACGAAATGCTTCAGAGTTGGCAAGAAATCGGAACGACCAAGGCCGGTTGTGATAAAATTATCAAAGAGGCCGACTAACAAGCAAGTGGAGGATATTAATAAAAAGAAAGAAGAATGTCGTAACTTTCACAACATATTCATCTCCAGAGACAAGACTTTTCTCCAAAGAAAATTGTCAGCGGCAAAAAAGGTAAAGAAGAATTTAGATCAGAAATCAAGTCATCCGGAACAAGTTACAATAAAGGGTGTGTCAATCGATTCTAAAATTACAAAAGACGGGGTTTCATTAATGAATGTTGTGGACAACGGACAGCCACGAACTATAGCTACGGTACCCAACAAACGAAGTATAAGGAAACCACAAAAGCTAAATCAGTAACTATTGAAAACTGTAAAGATGAGTTGGGTTGTTCATATACTTTATTTTATGCTAATTGTAGAAGTGTTAAGAATAAAACTTTTTTGCTGTGTGATTTTATAATAAGTAACAATTTTGACTTTATAATTTTATCTGAAACCTGGCTGAACAAGAACATTGAAAACTATGAATTTGACATTCTACATTATTCTCTATTTAGAAAAGACAGATCACTGGATAAAATAGGTGAAGGAGTACTTATTTATAGCAAATTGATATTAAATGCAACAGTGTTACATACTAGCGAATATAATACTGTCATTGATTTTTTAACTATACAAATTGATAACCTGATTTTAACCGCGGTTTACAGACCGCCGTATGCTAATTTACATGATGATCAAATGTTTACCAATTCCTTTCAATCTATTTTGGACTGCCATGGTTATATTGTTGTGGTAGGAGATTTTAATAAGGTGCATGACTGTGAAATAATCAATCTTTTTTCTAATCATGATCTTAAGCAGATTATAAAGGAACCAACTAGAGGTTCGGAATGCTTAGATCATGTATATTTAGAAGTTGAAGCGTTGAACTCACACAGTTATGATGTAGTAAATTACTTCAAAGAATTGGATCATAAACAAATTATTTTACAATGGAACCTTTTGAGTAGCAAAGCACAGAAACCTAATTTTGAAAGTGCACACGTGCAATGTTCCAGAATCAACTGGAATCTTTTTAGAGAATTAAGCTTATCAATTGATTATGAATGTTTTTTTATCATGAACAATGACGAATTTGTTTCTTCTGTTTCATTGTTATTATCTGATATATTTAGGGCATCTACATTTACGGATGTTATACCAAAGCGAATCAATAGGAAGTTATGTAAGCTAAGAATCAAACGAGATAATATAATGAAATGTAGTCTTATCAATAGTATTAAAAAAATGAGGTTAGATTTGATCGATAAAGAAATTAATTCATCACTGCTGATAATCCGTCAAAGATCAGAGAGAATTATTTTGGCTAAACTGAAGAGTAATCCTAGACTAGGATACAAACTCCTCACAGACTATGGTAAATATAAGGAAAAATTAAAGCTTATATTACCTGTGGGTAAAACTGATTATGAATTTCTCTGTGAATTGGATGAAGTATTTGGCAACTTGTTATGTAATCAACAGAACGAAAGCAATTTCATTGATCTACCGGATCCTTCGGGAAACCAGGATCAAGGACTTGTTATTGACAGTGATGCATTGATAGAATTAATGTTAAAAATAAAATCAAAAAAACAAAAAGATCACCTTGGTATATCGATTGATAACCTACTTCAATTACCTTTAAATTTTATGAATGCGCTCTGCAATTTTATAAATATAATTTTGAAGAATAGGAAATTACCAATCGATATACTAACGATAGTAGCTAAACCTTTACCAAAAGTAAGTAAGCCAACGTGTGCCAGTGATTATAGATTAATCTTTATTATCCCTTCGTTTTTGAAGATAATAGAACGATTGATAATAGATCATTTAGAACGTATGTTGCGGGTGATTTTGATATATGCCAATACGGCTTTACGAAAGGCAGGTCGTCAACTACTAATATGATCTCTATGTGGAAACATGTAATTACATTAGATGAGAAAACGTTAGATGCATCAATTGTATTTATAGATATCTCAAAAGCTTTTGATCCTATATCTTTTGATGCTATTTGGAATGCGATTAATTTATTGAATATTGATCCGAATATTTTTAGATTACTTAGATACTATTTATATAATCGAAGAATGAGTATTCAAGTAAACGATTTGATATCTAAATCGAAAAGGGTAACAAGTGGAGTTACACAGGGATCAAATTTGGGGCCAATTTTATTTAAAATTGTATTTGCACATTTGGAAACTAAGATCCCTAACGGTCGAGTTTGCAAATTCGCTGATGATTTAAAAATAATCTTTCCAATTGATCCAAATAATGTCGAATTCTCCAAAAATAATGTGACACTAGATTTGTATGATTTAAGTAGATACTTGTTAACACTAGGGCTGAGAATAAACAGTAAAAAGACGAGAGCTTTAAAAATAGGTAACAGAACAGAATTTAATTATGTTTATTTTCATGATGCTGAGATTAATGATGTTTTTGAGATTAAACTTATGCAAGAAATTAAGGATTTAGGCATAACTATTCATTGTACGGCTTCTGCTGAGAGACATATTGAAAGGATAGTAGGCAGTGCCAAGAACTGATGGGCATTAATAAATAGAAATATTATATCGCATGAAATAAAATTTAAAATGTTTATAATATGGAATAGACCGATAATAGAATATGCTGCCGCTACTTGGAATCCTTTAACAAAGGGTTTGTCTAATAAGATAGAAGCTGTAAAAAGAAAAGTTGTGAAACAAATTAGTCCTATCTCCTGCACTATATGCGCCACTAGATTACAGTTTGTATCACTGCATCCTTTATGGTTTCGGAGAATGTGCTATTGCATAAAAGCTTTCCATTCGAACCAGTGGACTGGTGCCTATATGAATCCAATAAGAAAGAGTCATGAAATTGGAACTAGATCTGGTCATTTTGCAATATCTCCACCATTGGTGGGGAATGTTGCGAGCAAGCTATTCTCTTTTTCAAAAATTTACAAAATTTACAATCAATTGCCAAAGGGGCTTAGAGAAACGCCTCCAACTAAAATGTCTTTTTAATTTTTATCTACCGAAATAGAAGAAGTGTTCAATCCTGCTGATATTTTTAATTTTGATTATGATAATACTTTCTCATGGTTAAATAAAAGACAGGATTAATTGTTTTTCAGCAACATAATTTCTCGAGATTCTATCTTCAAATTTTGTATTATTAAAACTGAAATGTTATGCATTATATCATCTTGTTAATCAACAATGCATACAATCAATTATTAGTCATGGTTCCCTTTTTTTCTTACAAAATGTTATACTCGAATTATAACTTAAATTTTCCTAATTTTGATGAAGAATCTATCACTCTTTACAGCTGAACTTTCTGATGCTGATAAATTGTACAGTACAACTAATTGCACATATATATGTGATGTGATATCTTTTTATATTGTACATTTTCTAATTTTATTATTTGATGGAACATGTGTGGTTTGAATCCAAATAAAGATATTTTATTCTATTCTATTCTATTCTATTCTATAGTAAATTCTGAGGGAGTCCGCATTAACGGTCCAACCAATATTTGTGAAGTCAACACCTTATATACCCTGCGGTTGTTGCAGGAGTGCACGCAAAAAAGTAAGTCATAGCCAAAAGTAACTGGATTAGCATTATTAGTTTTCTCAAGATAAATAATTTTATCCATTTGGTACCGGTCAGCTTCGCGATGATACTGCAGATACATCTGACCACGGTTCATCGCTCATCAGGCTAGAAAATGTTATAGCTTATAGTCATGTTTAAGTTAAAATTCATAAACACAAACGCTTCAGATTTTGAAAAAATGAAAACAAAAAAAAACGCCTTTTCAAACGCTAATTCCAGTAGACATTCAGCTAGGGGCTACATAAATAACCTTCGCTGTGATCTACATAATGTCGTTGCTGAGAACTAAAGTAGAGGGCAGTTGTATCTTATTTTGGTAAAAATCTGGCCACAACTATTCCAGCTTACCCAGGTTACTTAATATGTCTGAAATGACAACCCTAGGCAAATGTCAGTTCATTTATAATAGTTTTGTGGTGAGTTCATTCACACCTAAACATATATTTGCAATCATAAATGGAGATCTATGGTTACCACACAGTTACAGTAGAGACTTGAAATAAATGGCCAAAAAACCAAAGCTCCTCACAGAACTCATAAAATAACAACCTGGGTAACTAGGACTCTACCGTGCACACGCTGGTGATAATTTGACATTGCTGCTATGGAAAAGGTGTTTCTAATACACAGAAAGTCTGTATCAATTGCGCAACTATATAAACTAATTTTTTCCTTAAGAAAACATGTTGCACGACAGGGAAAAGATTAATTACCTTATCCTTGTTAAGCGCAACAAGGTGTTTGCGTCCACTGTCCTCCAGATTGCGCCTAACAAAGACAAAGTAATTAATCCATTTCCTTTCGTGCACAATGTTTATTTTAAAGCTTAAGGTATTAAATACGGTGCTACGTCGGTGAAGCTGCAAAACCGATATCACCATGTCAAGATGCAATTAGCAAGGCAAACGGAAAAAATTCGCTTTAGTAAAATATTTTTAAAACATGGTGCAATTCCAAAATGTATTAAATTTAAACAGCCATTTCATTTAAATTCTAAAGGTAGATTTCTTAAACACGAACTAACATTCAACACAATGAATACGTTGATTGGCGATTTAGAAAAACGCAAATATGAACTGATTTGAGAGAGAACTAAAATAAGACCTATGCTACATCCATTTTTTCACGCGGATGATTATAAATGTATAGAGGAATTTACTGATATCGCACGTAATAGAGATTAAAAAGGTTACGGTCAGACATTACAGAAAGTTGGGAAATTTGAGCATATATAGACAGACCACAGTTAAGACTAGTCCTGAAATAAAATAAAACTTAATGAGAATCAGCTGGAAATGCTTAATTGTGGTCTGAGAGTAGCTATCCAAATTGAGAAATCAACAAAGAGTAAGATAATTACTGAGGTTGTTAAAACAGCACAATTCCTCTCAGACAAAGATAAGGTTAGGTTTGAATTAGACACAGCCAAAGCTGTGTTAACGTAATAAGGGGAAAAATATGAACCAAATTATGAAAGACGTGTCTGAATGCAGTCAAAGGTGAAGCAACGGTTCTGATGAGTCAATCTGATTATAAAGGTAAAATGTCTGAACCCTAGACAATATAGAGGAATACGCTGAAATTCATAAAGATCCTACGGATAAGTTACAAGGAGAAGTTAAATTATTGGTCAATAGCATGATTGCTAAAGGTGAATTAGATCAAGCGCATGGTAATGCTCTCATACAAGGAGATACAGTTGCGCCCAGAGTGTATGGTTAAGTAAAGATACATAAACTAGGGAACACTTTGACAGTTATTGGTAATGTCCAACACTCCACAAAGTATGAAATGTCTTAGTTTTTATGTTATAGAATAAGGAAATATTCGTACTTCTTAGGCCATACACTGATGAATGCATACCATTTGGTTGAGATTGTCGATAAATGTGATCTAAATGTAAACGATAGATGGTCGATTTTATATGTGGTGTCAATGTACATCAATACATCAGTACCCAAAGCACTCGACTGTTCTCACTGCTTCCCGGTTGATCATCCGGTAATATTAGGAAGTAAAATGACGATAAGATAGGCCATGGAGATGATGAACATATGTATGGCTTCGATTATTTTAAATTTAGGATCGAATTATATAAACAGATAATAGGTGTTTCAATGGGACAAATACTATCAGTTACAATAGGTAACTTCTTTATGTATTACATGGAGAAACCCCTCTTAGTTATAACACCGCTAAATTCAAAATTGTATGTACGGTATTAGATGATACATTAGTTATTTGGAATCACGCGGAGAATCAAACTGATAAATTTCTTAAATAAAGCCAATCAGGTGAGCGAACTGAAATTTAAAATTGAAAACGAATCATGTGGCGAATTACTGTTTCTGGATATCAAGGTAATTAGAAATGGTACAAAATTAGAACTGGATATTTATAAGAAGGATAATTACTCAGGTATCCTTATTAATTTTAATTCAAATCATCCATATAGAATGAAAATCGGTATTTTGAAATCGATGACAATTAGAAGCTTAAGATTAACATATACAAAACAGGGAGATGGAATTAGGTAAACTGCGAGAAATATTCAGTGCTGATGGGTATCCTCTAAAGATAATTGAAGCAACTTTGATGAGCGGCATAAGTAAATTTAATCATGACTGGAAGTGCGTGAAGTCAAATAAAACCAAAGAGGATCGGAGTATCATGGTAATGCCTAACTCCAAAATACGAAAGGAAAATAAAAATGGTAGTATCAAAAGACAATATACGTACCATTATGAAGCAGACCCTTACCCTAGCTATTAAACTGCCTAACAAAGAGGAGAAAATAGAACCGTTTGATACATTAGGAGTATATGAAATTCCATGTAACGACTGTTATATGATGTATTTGAGTGAAACTATGCGCCCGATTAAGGTAAGAATAAGGGAACATTAAACGCATGGAATTATGGCCATGGTAATAAATCGGATCTTGCATGTCATATAGTAGAGACAGGACACAATTACTTGGGATGGCAGTAGATTCATATCAATTTGTAGTCGTAGTAGATCGAAAAGATTGATTAGAGAATCCATTGAAATTAAATCGAAAAATGACATAATGAATAAAACGGTCGTAGAAAAATCACCAGGTCTGATTAGGAATACAGCATTAAATGATGATAGGAAGCGAAGGTTGCACGAAACAGAATCAGAAAATCGCTCAAGTAAAAAAATAAGAACACTGAATTGCTATTAACCTACACAGCGTGGGAGGTGAATAATTCAATATATCATAATTTATTTTCGGATTATCTTATAATTTCATCATTGATTACTTGTTATCTTATTGTATCTATTATCTTAGCTTCTGTAAGAGGAAAGAAAAGAAACTTTTTGCAGAAAATATTCAAATTTCTTTTATGGCCTCTGTAGAGGTTAAATTAATTATTGGACACAAATTAACCTCTCATATAAAAATAAATCAATTTTTATTTTTGGACATTTGATGTTATCGCTGGTTTCGTTAAACAATATTGTAATTTTTGAAAAATATTGTAAAATTTTTTGGAAGTTCTTTTGTTCATATTGTCGAAGTTTTGGACTTGTCTTGTGGAAGAAAAAGAGAGAGTTTTTGATCTGAGTTTCTGAATTGCATAAGCGGGACACTGCGTGGTTCCATCTCCGACTCTTTGTGAATAAAACATTATAATCTTCTTGTCGATTTGATCTTTTAATTATCAGCGAAAAGAACCACAAATTTGCTTTGGGTATTTAAAGGGTATATTTGTTTTAAGGTCTCAATCATTCCAGTTCAGTATCCGTGGACATCAGCGTATCCGGGTGAGCTTACTTAATTAATATAATATATAAATTACAAGTAATTTAATAATATCATGTCTGGTTTATTAAATACTAAGGATACAGAGCAGTTGGCTAGCGGACTAAAAGATTGTAGTTTAAGAGATAGTTCAGAGGAACTTAAGTGTTCCAAGATAGATGATCATTCCGCATATATGGATTTTCCGGGCCTGGCATCCAAGAGACCCCCTTATGGTAGTGACCTAAGGGCCTCTACACCTCTTTTTTATTTTATTTTAACTTTCTAACCTATTGAAACACATCTGTGTCTAATTTAATATTAGTATCTCTAAATAATTACTGTCCGCGGCAAATTCTGGCCAGTAAATGATGAGTTCCCAATAAGGACGAAACCGGTTTACTGGATGAATTGCCTTTATACACTGTACAATTCTTACATTATACTTACAAAATGTAAGTACATAATGGGTCAGGTTTTTATATCAAGTTCACAACCTTGATTATAGTAAATTTTATCACCGCCCGTGCAATCAATGTTCGTTTATTTATCTAGTGAGTCGCCATTACTTGTTATTCAATCACTGTTATTTCATTTCTATGAGTGTATGCATACGGACACACACACAAACAAATTAGACAAAACAATTACCTAGTGAAAAGATAGTTGTGCTTAAGATATTTAACAATAAGTATAAATGGGATAGATTAAACTAAATTTTCCACTTGACATACTGATTGTCAAATTGTTTGTGGGATATGCTATCCGTTGAAAAGGGCTTCCGAAACCGGAAGTCGAAATATTCGGAATAATCAGGAGGACAGTGGATGCAAATACCTTGTTGCGTCCAACAAGGACAAGGTAGTTATTTAATCTCCACGATTTGCTTTCGTGGGTAGTCTCTTTGCACTACCAGCTTCGCAAAGATCCGATTGATCCCCATTTCCAAGTCCGCATCGTGTTTGTCTTATTTTTGGCTGGGTAATTATTAGTCCCTTTCCTTGCAAGGCTGCAATATCGTTCATACTAACCACTGGAAATGAGGAACGATGTAATCTTCGTTGAACTCATTTCCAGTGGTTAGTATGAACGCAGAAAGGGACGTATTCGCACCCAGTCAATAAGAAGACAAACTCGATACGTACTTGGATATTCGGATCAATCGGATCTTTGTGAAACTGACACTGCAAAGCGACAACCAGCGAACGCAAATTGTAGAAATTCATCATTTGAAGCTCGAAATGCGCAAACAATCAAGAGAGGTAGTTATTTTCTTACTATGAAATTTGTTTATCGTACTTGTTTACTCATATGCCGCTGAATATGGAAAGGTTCGCCTTTAGCTGCCCTTGTCTGGACGAAATTGTGAATCAGTTTTGCGTTCAGAATTGTTTGTTCATTGTCGGCTGAGCTTAAAGAGGGTAAATCCAAAAATGCCAGCCAACCAGTTCTATCCGGCCGCTCCGTGATGTGCAATCACCGACACATGAATTTAAGGGCAACGCCGATTACGCTAAGCTACCGTGGCAGCGTCGGTGAATGGCTAGAAACACAGAAGTGGAAGGCAAGAAATCTCGTAACCGGATATCGATACATTGGACTGCACAATAACGAAGAGAGAATTGAATGGTTGAAAATCTGTGTTAGTCCAGTGTAAAGCAAGGTTCAATTTAGAGGCCTGATCAATCCCGCCTTGTTGGACTAGTCTCCCCTTGGATCCACAGTTTGGAAGACCTAGAAGTTAATTCAAAAATGTGTGTACGTATATTTAATAGCCATTGGTATGCATGCGTGCGTGTGTATGCTTAGTTATTTAAACGATTTCACCCACATTTTGCCCCACATGGGCTCATCAAATCAACAAAAATTGAGGAAAAACTGAATAAATTTTTAGAGATTATACTTTCTGTTCACGATAGAATCTGTAATAAATAAAGATTCCAAACGCCCCGGCATTTGTCAATCCCACACTATAGCTAGCTACCATCTGTCGCACGCGCAGACACGTTTCGATCTGTGCTTATCATCGGAGCACGACGGCAACCTGACTTACGAGAAACTAATCGCAGAGCATACATGATGTATGCAATATCACCACTTTTAGTCTCGCATCGAATGTACTTAACTTAACGTGTAGTGTCAACGACTTACCTGGCTTTATTTCTATCGACATCAGCACGCTATCGTCCATCTCACTGACGAGCGATCCGTCTGATGGTCTCAGATATTTACCACTCTGTGTGCGAATGGCGACCAGACCAAGTCTAGTCACAACCTGTTTTCCGACACTTTTGCTGGGTACTGAAGTGGTAGGCGTACCCATCGGGAGTTGTTCAAGCCATATCAGACTCTCAGAGCCCCAAGGATATAGCTGATCTGCACGTAGCTCCTTGCCATCCGACGTCTCGCGGATATACTGATTGCGAAATTGATGTTTAAGGTGCACCTAAACAAATTTAAAAAGATATATTTTAAGATCTTGTTGAAGCAAAAATAGTCCTAATTGAAATTCAACTAAGGTTGTCCAGAGGCGATAAGCCAGTATTATTCCCTCTGCTAGCAAGCAATTGTTACTTCAGTGACATTAAGTAAATTAATTACCATAAAAGTACAGATGACATGACCAGAACAGAAAGAATAGGTTTTCGAAAGCAGGGTGGCTCAGTGGTTAGAGCACCAGATTCCGAAGCAGACGTGCCCGGATTCGAGCCCTGATCGCAGAAAATTCTGGACAGTACATGATGAGTTTCCAATAAGGAGGAAACTGGTCTACCGGATGAATTGCCTTTTCCACATCTTCATTAACACTGATTTAGCTTTAAGCACACCTATTCACGAGTTTACATTCTAGAGCCTGCTAGACATTAAATAAATGAATATTCGAGCAATAACGCCATGTAAATTACGGCATAATTTGCAAAATGGTTATTTTCTCAATATATGGATAGCTTATGCGTAGAAAAACGCTACTGAATTACTGAAAGTAATTAAACAGGGGGTAAAAATAGGCTAATTCATTTGACCACACCAATTAACGTAAATACATTTCTTGCGTTATAATATTCACGAGCTTCCGTTACATTGAGTGAGTGAGTGCGTACTTGTCTGATTTCGGGCTTTGGTTTGAATTATTTACCGCAGTCGTACGCATGTTTTGTGCTTCACTGCCTGATGATTTACGACTTGTTTTGGTGTCTTCGAACGGATATCCAGGTTAATTAGTGTGTAACTATGTAATGCTGAAGATCCGGTTACTATTGTATCGATCAACATTCCATTAGCCAAAATGTCGCATTTTTTGGCATTTGCGTGAACGACTATCTTTTCGCGTACGCTATCTGATTTTTTAAAAAATATTCCGAGTTAACATAATATTTCTACTGGACACCAAGGCCGAATATTTATAATGTAATACTAATTGCTATGCTATTTGTACAATTTCAGGCGTTGTCAATTATTATTACGGCGGCTTCTAATTCAATCTGCTGTCTGTGTGGCTGAATAGTCGTCGGTGTTAATCCAATGAATACTCATTGAATTTGCGATTGGTGCAATTGTACAACTGTATATATATTATATATATATATATATATATATATATATATATATATATATATATATATATATTCGTTCATCCAATCCCAACTGTACATTTTTCGTGTATAAAATATATATATATATATATATATATATATATATATATATATATAATGTATAAATTTACGCATAAATTTGTGTGCGCTTTTTAGAATTAAAAACGCTTACTTTATTTAACTAAAAATATTCGCATTTGTGAAACAAACTGTGATAATTTTACAAATGGCCCTTTATTTATTTATTAGAAAACCCATCGGTATAAAAAGATGCTGTAAATGTTGGCACCCAAAATTATCTTACCTGTCGAATGACAGCCAATCTAAGCGTCCACCACACCTGCGTCCTCGAGAAACACGAAACTTGTGTATCACTCGCCTTTAGATAGTAACCGCTGGCCTCAGAACGGATAGCAACTTCGCCTGTGCTCTGAGGCGAAAATTCTAACAGAAAGCGTTCTTTTGCAGCTTTCAATTCGTATCAAGAAGCACACAAATAAAGACAACAATGAAAACGAAATTCAAGATCAGTGAAAAAAGCTAAACTTGTGCTGAAGTGTACTTGATGTTAATTTTTCCTTGTGCCTCACTGCACTCCTTGGACAGCACACAAACTTAGACACAACGCGCGAGAATGCACGTCTGGTAGACAAGCACAATTGGCATTGTTTCGTTTATGAAAAATCTATGAAATCTTTCGGTTGAGCCAATTCAATATCGCAGATAAGTCGCTGACTAGGCCAATTAAAAGAAACAACTGCCTTTGCTTGCATGACTCATCATTCAAAGAAATTGTTATTTGGCAATGGTTTATCTCATTGAAGGAACTCGTAAGTGGTAATTAGGAACGGTTATAAACTAACCCTCGAAATCCTACTTAGTTGAGTAGAGTGGTTGCATATGGAACTCAAACTTTCAGTTTGAAAGACAATCCATTCTCGTAAATCTCGGTCATAAATGTTATTAGTCGGTTACCTAAAAATTATAAACTTCATTCCATTGAATGGATTATCCTTCGGACTAAACCATCACGCCATAGCTAGACCTACTATCGGAATAGAGCCATTTCATTTCTTACAGAACTTCAGGTTCGATTTAACTGCGCAGTTAATACTTGGTGTTGAACGAATAAGACCAGAATAAGAGCAAGCGTGCCAGACACAGAGGGCAAGACTCGGCGACTGAAGGAACCTTTGTTGACTGACGTCTCAAACTTCGATAATACTGGCAGATGGTGTGTGCCAACTTTGGGTGACATACACACACAACATCTAAGCAAGAGAAAATTTAATCATCGCCACCCCGGACATTCTCCACCAGCTACAAAAGCGCAGCTTGGTGTTACACAAGTATATGGTAAAACCAAAGGCAATGTGTCAAAGGAGTTTAGATAAGGGTAAAATGGTAGTACCAACCAGGTTCAGGCTTCTTTTGCCGGTCCGATTAGCTAGAACCCATTCGGCGTCAGGCTGGAAATTTCCATGGTAACGAGCCGGAATATAAAAACAAGTACAGGTTGAAATAGCTAAAAATTGAGCACATAAAAATATTTCTCTTTCGGAAGAGAAGGCTGATATTTCTAACTAAATTAAAAATGTGCTTTATGTATAGTAGACAGGTTTTGGTTAAAATGGACTTCATCTAGAATAGTACACGAGCCACAAAAAATGTCAGTTCTATTCAAAACAAAGAGGAGGTTGTAATCATAATATAAATTTAGTCGACTTATGCATTAAGACACCCGATGAATAGCAGT
This sequence comes from Eudiplozoon nipponicum, assembly GCA_029291075.1. Lineage (NCBI taxonomy): Eukaryota > Metazoa > Platyhelminthes > Monogenea > Mazocraeidea > Diplozoidae > Eudiplozoon > Eudiplozoon nipponicum. The sequence goes on along the minus strand of JAQBSW010001062.1, from coordinate 111,223 downwards.
CTATTAAGGACAACTTCGTTTAACATTTAACATATTCCGAACACGGATTGCACTGCATAGGCTACCTCACTCGTAAGTAGTGAACATAAAGAAGAAAATCAATGCTGGACATGAAAACATGTGGATAGTACATATAATGCTTATATATATATATATATATATATATATATATATATATATTATGTTCTCCGACACAAACAGTACTCTAACTGTGTGTGTGTGTGTGTGTGTGCGTGTGTGTTTGTTTGTGAGAAAGAGAGAATGTCGTATAACAATACAAGTTTTTCTTGTCTTATAGTTTATTAGTAAATATGTAGAGAAAACTACAGTACCATGAGTACTAAAATGTTTTTCCACATAATTTGTACATAATGAATATCAACGCATCGTTATTTTCACGTTGAACAGACCAGTATGTTATGCAAAATAGTGTACAACTTGCATTTCAGTTCTGCGTCAGTAAATAAATATAGACGTAGTCTAATGGGAATTCGCGACCTACATCCGTTTATAGTCTGCCGCTAGAAGTGTCTCAAAGTTACGTGGCATTGGAGCATCGAAGTACCGCGTTCACGTAATGCTGTCTAGGCGATTGAAAATACAATTTTAAGAAGATAAAACGTTGCATTTTTGAGGGTAGGTCTATTGTGAGTATTGGCGCAATTTATTTCAAAAATTCTTAACATAAATTTTAATCTTCCAGTTACATCTATGCTGGAATTTCATTACATTAAGCGAATATAAGCCTAGATCAGACGAAACTGAAATATTTTCATTTTATAAATAAGTACCATGCAGTAAAATGAACAAAAATCTAGATCCCTCTGCCAATAAGGCATAAAAAGTCAGGCCTATTCACTGAACCAAGGTTTGCCGTTGGACACCAACAATGAACCACATATATCATGCGTAAAATAGAGACGTGAAGAAAACTTCTTCGATCATTAGGAGGCTGTTCAATATTAAGCCAAAACCATGTAAAGGAAGCTACACAATCTAAAGCGTGATTAGGTCAAGCGGTGTGTTAGGCAATTAAACGAACAATGGTTGCGCGGGTTTGCGATCTTCGAATAAACACCTAACCCATTAAACACATACCTTTGTCAGTATAAACTAAGAATTGAATAGTGTGGGAAAGGAAATTCATCCAGTAGACTGGCTTCGTCCTAATTGGGAACTCAGTACGTACTGGCCAGAATTCGCCACGGACAGAGCTCGAATCTGGGCACGCTTGCTTTGGAAAATATTACTCTAACCACTGAGCACCCCTGCCGCAAACTACACACAATTTTCAGTTATATAATAACTAATTTAACTTGGTTAATCTTTTTTTCTTTTAGGTGGAGCTGATGTGGTATCCATTTAGACACAAAGATTCAACTAACCATCCACAATCTATCATTATTGAGAAGAAACCACACTACATAGGGAAGAGGTATTGAAATGAACATTAATATAATTAAACGAGCATTGGTTGCGCGGGTGGTGATAAAAATTACTTCAAATCAAGTTTGTGATCTTGAGATAAACACCTGACCCATTAAGAACATACATTTCAATACCACTTCCTCATGTAGAGTGGTGTCTGTTCAATAATGACAGATTGGGGATGGTAAGTTGAAACGTTGGAGCTAAATGGATGCCATATGAGTTGCACCAAAATGAAAAAAGATTAAAGTAGTTATATTAGTTAGTATATAACTGAAAATTGTGTGTGGTGTAGTGTGCGGCAGAGTGACTCAGTGGTTAGAGCACCAGATTTCAAAGCAGACGTGCCCAGGTTCGTATCCTCTCCGCGCCAATTTCTGGCCAGCACGTGATGAGTTCTCAACAAGGACGAAACCGGTCTACTAGATGAATTGTCTTTCCTACACTATACAATTCGTAGTTCATACTGACAAAAGTAGGTATTTAATGGGTTAGGTGTTTGTATCCATATCGCAAAGTTGATTAATAGTAATTTTTACTACTACCCGCGCAACCAATTTTCATTTAATTACATATATGTTCAATTCAATACCACTTCCCTCTGTAGCGTGTGGCTTGCTAGTTGGAACTTTAGATCTAAAAGGACGCAATATAGACTGTAATTAAATGAAGGGCTAACCAAGAAACATTAGTTAGTATATAACTGAAACTTGTACGTCGTTTGCGGCAAACTGGTTCGGTGGTTATAGCATCAGCTTCTGAAGCAGACGTGTAGTGGTTCAAGCCCTGTCCGCGGTAAATTCTGGCCAGTACGTGATGAGTTATCAATAAGGACAAAGCTGGTCTACTGGATGAATTGCCTTTTCTACACTATACAATTCTTAGTTTATACTAGCAAATGTGTGTACACAATGAGCCAGGTGTTTATATCAAGATAGCAAACTTGATTAAAATTAATCGGCGTGTTAGATCAACAGAAAAGAGAGTTTCAGCATTTAGTAACACACTTGGATTTATAGCGCTGCTCACACGACCATCATTGTCAGCTGATAGAAATCGATTAGGATGATTTTGTAGATACACTGCATCAGAACGTTTCTCACGATCAACAAGTATTTTCCATTGCTGGCGTTTACGTATTGCCTGTCCTGACACGTTAATCTCATTGTTGAACGTTTCGGAGGTGAGAAATCGACCCGATGAACTGTGCAGTATGCCAAGACGGATGCATTCCACTAGACCATTAGACTCACTAATTCCATTAGAGCTTATGGTGTCTGATGATGAGTGGACACCGTCCATATTCGACATGTGCAATAAAAACGTCTTATTTCACTGTGCTTGGTTCTAAAAGTAAAAGAAGAGACAATCCGTTTACGAGCAAACAAGCGAAAATTAATATGTTGCTGAAAGACAGATTTAAACCACAAACACTATAGAAGAGAGATTTAAATTATCCTTTTTTAAGTGTAACAAACTTCATTGCTTCTTAAAACGAAGACTCGAGAAATTAAAAGTGCGAAAAGACAAAATAAGCATACAATTTGGGAATTCGGCGATTTACAAACGATACATTTGGAATACCTGAAGCAAGACGACCTGGTTAAGATTTCATATCCCAAACTTAATCGCAAATACTTTATTATGCCTGTCCGGATGTATACTCGGAGCAACAGTTACACACCGCAAAACATAAAAACAACCGAATTAAAACTAAAATACATTTTTCTCAGTCGTCTTGGTCTACCACTGTTGCGGCCGCACAATTCAATGGTGAACTGGTTCATTCAACGACTTGTCTTGATCATTCAGTTACTGGCCATAATTGCTATCCTTGCGAATCGATTCCTGGAGCGTTTGGTTCAGGGTTTCGCACATCATCCACTACGCCGAGGAAATCACACACCGGCATGCAATTCTCAGCCTGATACCCACGTATGTGATCAGTGTTGCCTTCGGGTGAAACCTAATTATTTTTTAAATTCGAGCGAAATTTCACTATTTAGCCCCATTCTCACTGCCGCAAAACCATGAAATTCAAAGTTATGTGTGGGCTGCAAATGAACACTGGGTCGCCCATTCCTAATGAATGCATTATTAATTAATCTCCAGATTCTAGATTGCACATGGAATTGGCTAACTAGCTCCACGATCGTAGCGGTATAAAACGACATCGCCAAAGTTTGCTTGCAACAAATGAAATAGCATTTTAGAATGGGAATGCATAAGATGCTATTTAAAGAATGCGAACATAATATTTATTATCAACATCGACTAAGCGTCAAGTTGATGCAATTTTATACATAAACAAATGGAAAGATCGCATTAATAAGCGGAACGACCCCAAAAAATGAACGGAATGCTCAAAGAAATAAACGGAAAAATCCCAGAAATGAACGGAGAGATCCCATAAATAAATGGAAGAATCCCCGAAATAAACGGAAGATTTTTTATCTGAAATAAATAATCTATAATTTAATTCTAAACATGATCCTTCTCCAATGGGTGTATCATACAATTTTATTGAAAAAACGAAATTATCTCGTTAAATCTTTTTTTTTATTTAAATTAAATTGCAATAAATTCATATTGGTCATATAAAAAATTATTTCATTTCCAAGAAAAAAAATTAAATACTGCAAAATTTCATTATCAATTTTTAACAAATGTCTAGGATCAATTCTCAAACAATTCCATTACTTCATTCTTTTTGTTATAATGGATATACAAAACGAAAAGTTAATTTTCACGCATTTGCCATCGGCATGAGAGGTTTCATGTGAATCAATCGCTGGCTAACATTATTACATGATTGATGAATGAATGATGAGTAATAAAACATTTTAACTGTTGCAATCTTGAATCTTAATGACTTTTAGGCTTTTTAAAGTTAGAAAATTCAAGCAAATTTAAGGAGTCGTTTTGAAGAATGTTCCGTAACAGCTTCCTACATCCAGAAAATTCGAGATAGGAAAATTCGGTATAAATACCGAGATTATAGAGTTGTTAAGCTTTCGTTAGTTTAAACTGCTAGCACAAAGCGTAATTCAAACACACGAAAAAATAAATATATCATCATTCATCCTCATTCCAAAGGTAGACATACTGGACTACAATAACATTTGCTTAGTTTTTCTTGATTGAAATGGATTCAAGCAGCAATGTATCAAGGAAGAGAAGAGTTTTCATGAACGGATAAATATTTTCTCAAATCAAAAGGCTTTACAGAATAAAGACTGTATATGAATTAAAGGAAATAACGTCGCTTGGAAAGTCTTCAATTTACATATGATGCAATAAACGTATTGAGGCTTCAGAACGTGATGATCCGTCTTTCGAAGAAGTTTATAGTAAAACAGGACGTAAAAGACACAACAAATCCGTACTTCATTCAGAAATTCTTTCAATTATGGGAAATGACATTTGTCATACTCATGTCAGAGGCAGAGAAAATCTTTGTTTATAACTCTCTTAGTCTCAGCTGAATAGAGAGTTCCAGACTATCGGATTGTCGAGAAAATGATTAAAGAGTAAATCATACATACTTCTATGTGATCAAAATTAATAACAACGAAGAGATTTTTGTTCACATGCGTTAGCATTCAGATTAAGAGAAATACTTTTCCTGGATGAATCTGTATTTAACCTGCACACTTCCACAAATTATGGATATTCATTGCAAAATCAAGATGCTGTCTTGTATCAACCAAGATCTGTGTTAGAATTTCGTCATCTGGGGTTGAAAATTATATGATTATAGAAGGAGCCTACAATAGAGAGCTATTCATGGAGTTTATGAAATCGTGCTATTCTAAAGGAATTTTTCGAAATAACCCTTTGGTTGTAATGGATAATGTACGTTTCCACCATTGCCAAGAAGTTAAAACGTACTTATTTTCGAAAGGAATTGAAGCACTATTCCTTACATATTTAAAATTATTGTCGTTTTTCCTGTATAATTATATTTGATCCTTAATAACGAACATTACAAATATTCAAATTGCTAATGGAAATACGCGTTCTTCTCAAAATTACAATTTTGGAGAACGAATCGACCATAAATACACAATTATTTAATTATACGAAAAATAGTTTGCGACTCCTAGCTTTACATAACTGAAAATATCTCTTTTACAGATCGAAATATAAATATATTTAATAATTGTTGTGTCATGCTCATAAAATAATTAACATTTAACAATCATTTCATATGTAATGAACTCATTTATCTGACCCTATTATTTTGTTGCAAGTGGACTACAATATGACGTGTATTTAATAAATGAGCTTGCCTTAAACCACTGAGAATAAGGCGTAGGATGGAAAATAAAATAAATAAAAATACGCAACTGATCAATGATCGGAAAACGTGATTATTTGTTTATTTATAGGTAAATATAAAATAATACGAAAAAGACAAATTTTAATAAAATGCAACGATGACAGCACTGTGCAAGAGAGATCATCATTCTAAACATGAATTGTTTACATTTACTTATATTATTTATATCTTATTTTATCAAACGGCTTTTTAAAATTGAAATTGTTTGTTTACTACGCACACTAACTACGATTATCCAAGCAGCAATTAGGCTTAAACGAAAAATCACCAGATTGCTAACATGGCAAAACTATCAACAACTAATTAAATAAAATAGATTTGGTGTTTACTTCAAGCTGGCAAACTTGATTTAAAGAATTGTTACCACCACCCGAGGCAATAACTGATTGTTTCTCATGCACATTCGTTTCGTGCTTACTGGCGACTCATCAGTAGGAGCCGGTATTACGCCCTTTACCCACTATATATTTGGTAGAAGAATGTGGAATAATACCAAATATATAGTGGGTAAAGGGCGTAATACCGGCTCCTACTGATGAGCCGCCAGTAAGCACGAAACGAATGTGCATGAGATTATACTTTCCGTTCATGCTGCCTTTGGTTTATCCTTCTGGTCACAACTGAACTAATTTGTTACTAGGTTCGCAACACCTAATACATAATTGCCTATATATTAGCTCTTCGCAACAAACAGTATTTAACTGATTGTTTAGTTGTCGTTGTTACGAGTAAAATATCTGCTTTAATCAATGCGTAAAAGTCGTTTTTCCTTGCGCAGCGCTGTCATCGTTCAAATTTACTCCGCAGTTTGCTTGTGTGAGGCAATCGATAGCACTCGTAGGTCGGTGAATCTTAAATCTTTTACATTTCCAGCTGCTCAAATTGCATTTGGCCTAGATTGATGGGCTTTCACTGGTCCCGTGACTCCGAAGCCGTCCATCAGCTGCTTGTCTGAAAATGACGTTGAAAACAGATTGTTCAAAACAGCGGATGAAGGGCGTCCGAGTAAATGGACAGAAAAAATTCAAAAGTTCTGGTTCCAGCGTCATTTGCAGACAAGGAGCTGATTCTATTCTATTTTATTCTCTTCCATTCCCATCGATTCTATTCCATTCTATTCGGTTTTAATAACGACTTGGACGTTGAACTACGTAAAACCTACGCGAGCATAATTGGGTCACACATCGGGCGCGTCGATGGTGGCTGCGGGAAAATGGAATACTAAATTATGAATAAATGAAGATATCTACCATATATTTTTCGATAAAGCCAGTACATAAACACTTCTGTTGTGGCTCGAATTTGTAAGAAAACGGGTTAAAACGATTGATTGTCGAAATCAATTTATATGCCGCTCGAGGCCGAAAAGCACGAATTCAATAAAGTCGATATGCTACTTTAAGTTGCAGGAGGAGACCATTTGTCTGCCCGGGTGTTGGAAAGAGTTTCGAAGCACAAAGTGTTCATCAGCCTTGTTTGACATACTTTACTAGGAGAAGGAAAACTCCGAATACAAACCATCCTTACTACGAATTGGCAACCTAGTGTTCTTCTCGAGTACACATATAACCATGAACAATAACGAATTGCAATGTTCGCTTCTTATGGTTATGCGGAAGTAAAACATTCGTCACTTTTTGCTGTGCAGGATGATGTTGATGATGATACAATTCTATTCCACTTTATTCTATCCCATTCTATTGTATTCCATTCTATATTATTCTATTCCATTCTATTCTACTTTATTCGATTCAAATCAATTCTATTCTGTTCTATTGTATTATATTATAATGTATTCTATTCTACTCCACTCTATTCTAGTCTATACAACTCGATTGTAACCTATTCCGTTCTATTTTTTGTTCTATTGTATTGTGATCTAGTCTATTATATTCTATTCTATATTACTAATTTCTATTCTATTCTATTTATTCAATTCTATTCTATTCTATCGTATTTTGTTCTATTCCATTCCAATCTGTTCTGTTCTATTCTATTCTATCGTATTCTGTCCTATTCCATTCCAATCTGTTCTATTCTATTCTATTCTATTCTATCGTATTCTGTTCTATTCTATTCCAATCTTTTCTATTCTATTCTATTCTATCGTATTCTGTTCTATTCCATTCCAATCTGTTCTATTCTATTATATTCTATCGTATTCTGTTCTATTCCATTCCAATCTGTTCTATTCTATTTCAGTCTATTATATTCTCTTCTATTCTACTTTATTCCATTCTATTCAATTCAAATCTATTCTATTCAATTCTAATCTATTCTGTTCCATTATGTTCTATACTTTTGATTCTATTCTAGTCTAATATATTCATTTCCACTCCGTTTAATACTAGTCCACTCTGATCTATATTTTTCTATTTTATACTGTCCTATTTTATTCTACTCTATTCCACTGTATCGTATTCTATTCTACTCCACTCCACTCAAACCTATACAATTCCATTCTATTCTAATCTATTCTATACTAATTATTAATATTCTATTCTATACTATTAATTTAAATTCTATTCCATTTTGTTCTATACTATTTTAATTTATTCTATTTTATCCTATTCTATTCTTCTCTATTCTATAATGCTCCATTATATTCTGATCTACTCTATTCTACTCCATTCTAGTCTATTCTATGCCAATTTATTCCATTCCATTAAATTCTCTTCTATGCTCTTCTATTCTATTCCAATCTACTTAATTCCATTCTAATCCATTCTATTCTATTCAATTCCACTCTAAAATGTAGTTTTTATTCTATTTAACACTGTTCAATTTTATTCTAATCTATACTATTCTATTCCACTCTATGCTACTCTCTTTTATTCTAGTCTATTCCATTTTAATCTATTCTTTTCTATTGTATTCTATTCGTTTCCAATCTATTTGATTGTATTCTCTTATCTTCTACTCAATTCCAGTCTATTCTTATCCATTATATACTACTCTATTCCATCTTATTCTATACTATTCTGTTTCACTCCGTTCTATTCTATTCCATTGTATTCTTTACTATTTTATTCGATTCTATTTCATGCGAATCTATTCTATTAAATTCTATTGTATTTTATTCCTATCTCTCCTAATCCATTCTATTCTATCATATACTACTTTATTTTAACATATCATATTCTATTATAATCCATTCCACAGTACCCTAATTTGTTCTATTCCATTCTATTCTATTCTACTCAATTCCCTTCTAATCTATTATATTATACTCTATTCTGCTCCATTTTATTCTACTCTTTTCCGTTCTATTCGATTCTATTATATTATATTCCAATCTCCTCTGTTTTATTATATACTATTGTATTCTCTACTCTATTATGACCTATTTTATTCTATCCTATTATATTTTATTCTATTCTATTATTTTCGATTCTGTTCTATTCTAATCTAATCTCTTCTATACTATTCATTTCTATTCTATTCTAATCTATTCCATTATAGTCCATTCTATTCTGTGCTATTCCATTCTTGCCTATTCCTTTCTATTCAATACAATTTTAATATATTCTATTCTAATGTAATATAGTTTATATTTTTCTATTACTCTATCTTATTCTGTTCCATTCTATTTATTCCAATCCATTCCGGTCTATTTTATTCTATTATATTCCACCCCAATTCCATTCTTCTGTGATCTATTTTATTCTATTCTATACTATACTATTCTATTACATTCTATTATATTACTCTTCATTCCATACATTTTATTTTATACTATTCTACTCTATTATACTCTATTCTAAACTTTTCTATTCTCCTCTATTCTATTACACTCTATTGCATTCTATTCCATTTTATTCTTTTCTACTCCATTCTGTTCTATTCGATTATATTCTATTCAATTTCATTCTACTATATACTCTTTCCTTCCAATCTATTCTATTCTATTGTATTGTATTGTATTCTATTCTATTCTATTCTACTCTATTTTATTATACTCTTTTCTATTTCATTCTACTTTATTCCATTCCATTATTTTCTATTGTATTCTATTCTATTCCGTTTTATTCCATTCTAATCTATTTTACTCAAATCTATTCTATTCTATTCCATTTTATTCTGTCATATACTGCTATATTCTGTAATCTATTCTTTTCTAATATATTTTTTTCTATTCTACTCTATTTTATTCCATTCTATTCTTTTCCGTTACATTCTATTCTATTCCATCTTGTTCTTTTCTATTCCGTTTTATTCAATTCTATTCGAATCTATTCGTTTAATTCTACTCTATTCCATTGTAACCTGTTTTAAACTATTCGATCCTGTTCTACTCCATTCTATTGTATTGCTTTCTACTCTATTCTATTTCATTCTACTATATTCCATTCTATTCTTTTCGATTCCACCCTGTTCTATCCTTTTCCATTTTATTCTGTTCTATTCTACTTTACTCCTCTCTCTTCTATCCTATTCTACTCCATTATAATCTATCCTATACTACTGCATTCTAATCTATTTCTTTCTATTCTATTCTAACCTATTATATTCTATTTAAATCTATTTTATTATATTCTATCCAATTCTACTCCATTATATTCTATCCGACACTACTTTATTCTAATATATTTTATTTTTCCTACTCTGTTCTATACTATTCTTTTCTATTCCATTCTTTTTCTATTCCAATCTATTCTGTTCAACTCTATTGTATTCTATTTTTTTCTAATCTGTTCAATTCTATAATTTTCTATTCTATTCTTTTATATTCCACTCTATTCGATTCAATTCTATTTTCTATTTTATTCAAATCTATTCTATTATATTCTATTCTATTCTACTCCATTGTATTCTAGCTCATACTACTCTATTCTATTCTGTTATGTTCTGTTCTTTTATATTCCATCCAATTATATTCCAATCTATTCTATTCTATACTGTTCTATTCTATTGTATTCAACATTATTCTATTCGATTCTATTATATACTGTTGTATTTTATTCCGTTTTGTTCTGTTCTTTTATATTACATCCTATTATATTCAAATCTATCCTATTCTACTCCATAGTATTCTAGCCTATACTACTCTATTCTATTCCATACTGTTCTATCATATTCTATTCCATTCTATTCTATACTGTTCTATTCTATTCATTAATTTTCTGTTCTTTTCTATTCCATCCTTTTATATTCTATTCTATTCTATTCTATTCTGTTCTACTCTATTCTATTCCATTCTATTTTATTCAACATTATTCTATCCAATTCTATTCTATTCTATTCTGTTCTATCCTATTCAAACATATTCTATTCTATTCTATTCCATTCTATTCTATTCTCTGCTATTCTATTCTATTCTATACTATTACATTCTCTTCTATTCCACCTTATGCTTTTCTATTCAATTCTATTCTATTCTATTCTATCCTATTTTATTCTATTTTATTCTATTCTATTCTCTTCTTTTCTATTCCATTCTATTATATTCTATTCTATTCTGTTATATTCTATTCTATTCTACTCTATTCTATTCTATTGTATTCTATTCTATTCTACTCTGTTCTATTCTACTCTTTTCGATTCCACTCCATTCGATAATATTTTATACTTTTATATTCCTTTCTATAATATTTAATTTTATTCCAATCTATTTTGTTATATCCTATTCTATTCTACTCCATTGTATTTTATCCTATACTACTTTATTCTAATCTTTTCTATTCTACTATGTTTTATTCTATTCTAATCTTTTCCATTCTATTATATTCCAATCTATTCTGTTATATTCTGTCCTATTCTACTCAATTCTAATCTATGGTATTACATTTTTTCTACTCTGTTCTATACTATTCTTCTCTGTTCTGTTCTTTTTTATTCCATCCTATTATATTCCAATCTATTCTATTCTATTTTATTCAACATTATTCTATCCAATTTTATTCTATTCTATACTGTTCTATTCTATTCTGTTGTGTTCTGTTGTGTATTCCAATCTACTCTATTCTATTCTCTTCTATTCTATCCTATGCTACTCTATTCTTTACTATTGCATTCTATTATATTCCAATCTATTCTAATCTACTGTATTCTATTTTTTCTAATCTGTTCTATTCTATACTTTTTTATTCCACTCTATTCGATTTAATTCTATTCTTTTCTGTTTTACTCCAATCTATTCTGTTATATTCTATTCGATTCTACTCCATTGTATTCTAGCATATACTACTCTATTTTATTCTATACTGTTCTATTTTGTTCTGTTGTTCTGTTCTTTTTTATTCCATCCTATTATATTCCAATCTATTCTATTCTATTTTATTCAACATTATTCTATCCAATTCTATTCTATACTGTTCTATTCTATTCTAATCTATTCCAATCTACTCTATTCTATCCTATGGTACACTATTCTTTTCTATTCAATTCTATTATATTTCAATCTATTCTGTTAAATTCTATCCTATTCTACTCAATTCTAATCTGTTGTATTAAATTTTTTCTACTCTGTTCTATTATGTTCTATTCTTTTATATTCTTTTCTATAATATTTCATTTTATTCCAATCTATTTTGTTATATCCTATTCTATTCTACTCCATTGTATTTTATCCTATACTACTCTATTCTAATCTTTTCTATTCTATTATTTTCCATTCTATTATATTGCAATATATTCTGTTATATTCTATTCTATTCTACTCAATTCTAATATATTGTATTATATTCTTTCTATTCTATTCTATACTATTCTTTTCTATTCCATTCTATTCGATTCTATTCTATTCTATTATATTCCAATCTATTCTGTTCAACTCTATTCTAATCTATTGTATTGTATTTTTTCTAATCTGTTCTATTCTATACTTTTCTATTCCACTCTATTCGATTCAATTCTATTCTTTTCTGTTTTATTCCAATCTATTCTGTTATATTCTATTCTATTCTACTCCATTATATTCTATCCCGTACCACTTTATTCTATTCTGTTATGTTCTATTCTATACTGTTGTTCTGATCTTTTTATTTCATCCTATTATATTCTATTTTATTCTACATTATTTTATCCAATTCTATTCTATACTGTTCTATTCTATTCTGTTATGTTCTGTCCTTTTCTATTCCATCCTATTATATTCCAATCTATTCTATTCTATTTTATTCAACATTATTATATTCAATTCTATTCGATACTGTTCTATTCTATTCAATCATATTCTATTCTAATCTATTCCAATCTACTCTATTCTATTCTCTTCTATTCTATCCTATGCTACTCTATTCGTTTCTATTCAATTCTACTATATTCCAACCTATTCTGTTATATTCTATCCTATTCTACTCAATTCTAATCTATTGTATTGTTTTTTCTACTCTGTTCTATTCTATTCTTTTATATTCCTTTCCATAATATTTCATTTTATTCCAATCTATTCTATTCTATTTTATTCAACATTATTATATCCAATTCTATTCTATACTGTTCGATTTTATTCAATCATATTCTATTCTAATGTATTCCAATCTACTCTATTCTATTCTTTTCTAGTCTATCCTATGCTACTCTATTATTTTCAATTCAATTATATTATATTCCAACCTATTCTGTTATATTCTATCCTTTTCTACTCAATTCTAATCTATTGTATTATATTTTTCCAACTCCGTTCTATTCTATTCTTTTATATTCCTTTCTATTATATTTCATTTTATTCCAATCTATTTTGTTCTATTCTATTCTAATCCTGTCCATTGTATTTTATCCTATACTACTCTATTCTAATCTTTACTATTCTATTATATTGCAATATATTCTGTTATATTCTATTCTATTCTACTCAATTCTAATCTATTGTATTATATCTTTTCTATTCTGTTCTATACTATTCTTTTCTATTCCATTCCATTAGATTCTATTCTATTCTTTTTCTATTCCATTCCATTATATTCCAATCTATTCTTTTCAACTCTATTCTAATCTATTGTTTTTTATTTTTCTAATCTGTTCTATTATATTCTTTTCTATTGCACTCTATTCGATTCAATTATATTCTTTTCTGTTTTATTCCAATCTATTCTGTTATATTCTATTCTATTCTACTCCATTGTATTCTAGCTCATACTACTCTATTCTATTCTGTTCTTTTCTATTCCAATCTATTCTATTCCATACTGTTCTATTCTATTGTATTCAACATTATTCTATTCGATTCTATTATATACTGTTCTATTTTATTCCGTTATGTTCTGTTCTTTTATATTCCATCCTATTGTATTCCAATCTATTCTATTCTATTATATTCCATTCTATTTTATTCAACATTTTTCTATCCAATTCTATTCTATTCTATACTGTTCTATTCTATTCAATCATATTCTATTCTAATCTATTTCAATCTACTCTATTCTATTCTAATCTATTATATTCTCTTCTATTCTATGCTACGCTATTCTTTTCTATTCAATTCTCTGATATGCCAATCTATTCTGTTATATTATATCCTATTCTACTCAATTCTAATCTATTGTATCATATTTTTTCTATTAGGTTCTATACTATTCTTTTCTATTCCATTCTATTAGATTCTATTCTATTCTTTTTCTATTCCATTCTATTATATTCCAATCTATTCTGTTCAAATCTATTCTAATCTATTGTATTCTATTTTTATAATCTGTTCTATTCTATTCTTGTCTATTGCACTCTATTCGATTCATTCTATTCTTTTCTGTTTTATTGCAATCTATTCTATTCTATACTGTTCTATTCTATTGTATTCAACATTATTCTATCCAATTCTATTATATACTGTTCTATTTTATTCCGTTATGTTCTTTTCTTTTATATTCCATCCTATTATATTCCAATCTATTCTATTCTATACTGTTCTATTCTAGTCTATTCCATTCTATTTTAATCAACATTTTTCTATCCTATCCTATTCTATTCTATACTGTTCTATTCTATTCAATCATATTCTATTCTAATCTATTCCAATCTACTCTATTCTATTCTAATCTATTATATTCTATTCCATTATATTCTCTTCTAGTCTATGCTACTCTATTCTTTTGTATTCATTTCTCTTATATTCCAATCTATTCTGTTATATTCTATCCTATTCTACTCAATTCTAATCTATTGTATTATATTTTTTCTACTCTGTTCTATTCTATTCTTTTCGATTCCCCACCAGTCGATTCTATTCTATTCTTTTATAATCCTTTCTATTATATTTCTTTTTATTCCAATCTATTTTGTTATATTCTATTCTATTCTATTCTATTCCATTGTATTTTATCCTATACTACTCTATTATGTTCTATTCTACACTTTTCTATGCTATTTCATTATATTCTGTTCTATTTTATTTATTTTTCTGTTTATGCATGTTCCATTCTATTCTATAATATTCGCTTCTATTCTATTCGAGTGGTGATAAAAATTATTTAAACGAAGGTTGCGAGCTTGATATAGGTACCAATTTAATTTTATATGTACGTGTAAGAATAAGCTTAGTATTGTATATTTTAGCAAAAGAACTCATCAAGTATACCGGCTTCGCCGTTATTGGGCTCTTAAAATAGCGCCTAGAATTTCTGCCTCCTGGACTTGAACCAGAGCGACTTTGATTCGACGTTTCTAAATCTGTCCACTCGCCAGCAGTACCACATTATACACGCAATTTGTATTAATATACCAGGTTATGCCTTTAATTGGCCTTTCCTTCGACTGGAATCTCCTAAGAGCTGAATGTTTAACTGGCCATCCACAATCTGTGACTATACAGCTGACCGAATGCAGCTTGTAAACACAAGTCAAGCGTTTACTAGAATACACAAATATAATATATAATTAACAGGAATACTATTCTTTATTAAAGCAGACTTTCGAGCTCGATATATACACCAAACCCACCGTATCTAAAAAGTGGCACAACATAGCAAAATTAACGTGTTTAATTTTATAGATGAATAAATCAAATTTCCGCGACTGAATGGAGCTCATGCAGACAACACTTCCTATCAAGTAAAATGTATGTGAAACTACTACACTTGAGAGACGCTAATCAAATTTTGCTTTCTTTAGAAATGTATTTCAGTGTTATCCTTGCTAAGCAGTTTTCTGTCACGCTTTTGTGATGATTTTACGTCGAAAGGTGTCAGCAAATGTGACTAACAGTAGCGTTGATTTTTTGTACGACTGGTTATATACGATGGGAATGGTGTTTATATCGATCTCGTAATCTTGATTTATAGAATCGTTATCACCAGCTACAAAATCAATAATTCTAAAAATAGAAATATTATTCTCTATTCGAGTCTTGCGCGTATTTTTTTTTCCTAAAAATTTTGGAGTATACACGTTTTTGCTTCATCACAGCAAAACTTCAAAAGATTCCAATAGCAAGCAGACTATAACTGTGTATTAAGTATTGCGTACCAAGTAACAGGTTAGTTCAAAATAGGACCAGGATAACATACCAAAATCAGTACGAACCTAAGGCGTAATTTCATGTACACACACGTTTCGTACAGACACAACTACTACTTTAATAACTTCTAGCTAGTCATATTTTAATACACAAAGAGAAGATAACGATTTTTTTATTGTAAAAGAATGTTATGCTTAGAGTATGTATAGCACCCACCATAAATTAAGGTTAGCAGCATTAGTTATACAGACTAAATTTACACCTATAGTCTCCATTTCTAAAGCTGAATTAGCTTCGCATATAAAAAGAAAACAGGCATACTTTATACTGATATATTTAATTGTGATCTACAAAAGCGTTTTTGTCCCATCAAGTCAAGGAAAGAATGACGATATCCCGCTCGTGATTAAATACTACCAAGAGATGAATGTAATGATTACAAATCTCTCAATAAACATACAAATCGACAAAATACGCAAATTATAACAACTCTTGTATCATCTATAATATAAGTCACGATTAGTCACCTATCCTATATAAAAAATAATCAAAAATATAAAACTAAGACCCGCGTCTCTCGAACAAGTGACTCAAAAGGAACCAGTGGTTACAAGAGGGAGTAAACCAAGCCCTTCCATCTAATAACTCTAGGACCAGCAAAATTATTTAAAAGTCCAAAACAGGCGTATGGTAAAGAATTATTTTCTGTTACCAAGAAGACAGCATCAAATGTCGCCTTCTTTCTTACTTTCCGAATTAGCACGTCAAATACCGAAAGCTAGTGGTGGAACCGAATGGAGTATTATAGTTTGCCTCAAAGAGAAAGACAATCGCATCTCCGAATCGACAAGGTTATGAAAAATTCAGCCGTTACAACTGGCTAGAGCCGGCTGATCGCCACGTCGGCAATTTCTACAGCAGTTGGTAAGCAGACGAAAAAATTTGAACGGGAAAATAAAAAAGAAACAAACAATACTTTTTATGTATTTATAATCTCAAAATAACACATTCCATCACCTTTTCCCAAAGTAAATTAATAGAAACAGGATATTTACAAAATTAGTACCATAAAGCGGAAAACACAAATTAGACAAATGATATTTTAAAATTTCCTATACAAAAAACAGTGTAACAGCAAAAAGAACGATTTTCATACATATTATTATTTCGACAAACCCATTGGGGCAACAGAAGCAAAGTGTAGAAACAGAAAGAAGACAAATAGTGCTACTTCAAGTTGAAGCATAAATAAATCGTATGCTTTGGCATAAAATATTTCAGCTTTAACATTAACCATTTATATTATGTATGCACATAAATTCCGGAAGAAAGAGAAGAAATTAACTTAGCTAATCATAGGTGAATTTTTCACTTACTGGACAAGTCTCAAACAGTAGATTAGACCTAAGCAGTTTATTTCTCACATAATTAGAAAATAAACTCACCTTGCTTTAAGAATAAATGAGGACCAGTATGTGCCTCAGTTTGAGCTCAAGAAATTTGTCTACAAGTGAGATACATACAAAGATACTTCATTGAAACAAATATGCATATTACGTAAAATACAAACTCTGAAACTTCAAAACGTTTTACGCTACAAAAACAACCCATATATATATATATATATATATATATATATATAATAATTTGTAAAGGTCTTTCTGAGGACTAAAGCTAGCATCACGCATTTTTATGTAAATAGATGTTATATTAGGCAAAAACGGAGGCGTTCTCGCCTCAAAGATAAAGAATGTAAACGATTTTATTTGTCTCTGCTACAGAATAGCAAAAGATAAAGAGTTATTTGTGTCTAAAAATATCGCACTGATTCACGGAAATTCCCAAGATCCAAAAACCATAAACTTGACCTCTTGATGTTACCCAGTTCAGCCTCCAGCCTGCGTCGATTTAGACTGCCACTGGCTAGGAAAATATGCGTGGACGTTAGTCTGAGTTAGGCAATTATGGAGCTAATTAAAATAGATTAAGCTAATTTACTAAACTTAAGCTTTGAAAATTCAAGAATTTTAATGTTAATAAAGCCAAAGAAATTAAAGATAAAAACTAAAAGCATCATTGCATAGCAGGTCCCTTCTCTCACCCAAAAACGTTAATTATTAACCTGTCAGTAAAGTGATTAACAAGACCACCGTAGGATACTCGGTTCACAATGCGGTATTTCAAGAACGGTAAACAAAATAGAAACTGAGGCAGAATTTTTGTAAACCTAGCCAACTAGGAAGTTGATTTGCAACCGAAAAACCTAGAATCAGAAGGGTACCTATAGGTAAAATTGGCTAAAATATGCCACCAATATGCGAATTGGTCTAGAATTGATCAAAGCACACAAAAATATAAAATAACTGTATAAACATAAGAATATAGTAGCTTTAAATGCAGATTAGAGTTTTGTGTATTTTCTGACGGATAGTGGTGTATGTACAAAAATGAGCAACATTTTAAATCTGGAAGAATTACGGTTAAATCGCGCTTAAGAGCGAAGGTCCAAAATTAAAGCAAATGGTGAATAAAGAAATTAACACACTGCTGTTAAATAAAATGATAGGTGAGGCAATTTCAGCCAATTGAAACCTTCACGCACACATGAAACTAATCATTACACACTTCCAGAGACGCAAAAAAACAGTCTTTAATACGTATTTCGTCAATATTAACTACATCAACTAATGAACTATCGAATGTAGATTGCTGTTAAACTTAGCTCCTTTCAATATTTGTTTACGTATGCATTAGATGCAGCGTTACCACTCATTAAAGATTACTCAAATTAAACTATTAATTAAACGAATATTGATTGCGTGGGCAGTGAAAACTAATATTTTTCATCAAGTTTGCTATCTTGATATAAACACCTGATCCATTACGTACATACATTTTTCAGTATAAACTAAACATCGTAAAGTGTAGAAAAAAGCAATTTATCCAGTAGGCCAGTTTCGTCCATATTAGGAACTCTTCACGTACTGGCCAGAAATGTCCGCGGACATGGCTCGAACCTGGGCACGTCTGCTTTAGAATCTGTCGCTCTAACCTCTGAGCCACCCTGTCGCATACTACACACAATTTTCAGTTATGTACTAACGTTTCTTAGTAAGTCATTCCTTTAGGGGAGCCTAAGTCGCTAAGTGGTTAGAGTACCAGATTTTGAAGCAGACGTGCCTACGTTCGAGCCCTGTCGGTGGCAAATTCTGGTCTGCACGTGATAACTTCCCAATAAGGACGAAACCGGTCTGCTGGATGAATTACCTTCTTTTCACCACACAATGCTTAGTTTATAATGATAAATGTGTGTACAGATTGGATGTGTTTATTTTAAGATAGATAGTAAACTACTGATTAATATAACTATACTGAAGGCTGCTATCTTGATAGAAAGCATCTGTCCCTTTATGCACATATGTTTATCAGTATAAACTAAGAATTGTATATTGTGTAGTCTTTACTGAAATATGTATGGACAGGTGTTTATATCAGGATCGCAAATTTGATTAGAGTAATTTTTATCACCGCTCGTGCCACCAATGGTTATTTAATTATATGAACTATTTGTTGTTCGCCTTAATAAAAATAATAAACCTTAAGTAATGTTACTATGAATGGACATTAAAAGACTACTATTTATATACTGCTCCAATACTCAGTTCACTTTTAAGGATCAACTGTATAGCAATATTGATAGAATTACGCACATTATTAGCTGATATTTTCATTCATATTTTAGAACAAAAATATCAACATTTGTTACAGATTTTACATGCGATATATAGACGAATAATGCATAAATTCTAAAACTAAAGGCAAGCGGTTTATTTACCAGTAATTTACCAATATAAACGCTTTCGTAGATGCCTTACGAAAAGGAATAAAAAACGAGTCTCGCTCTACACGAATATATCATAAAAAATGCGGTTGTTGAATAGTGATTCAACCATTAACATCTCAAGTTCGAAAATATATAAAAGAAATTTAGTTAAGACACTACTTCAATAGAACATATAAATTTGTTCATCTTAGTTTATAGAGTAGCTTTAAAGAGAAATACGATGCACATACATTAAATTGTTAACCTTTCACAACATAACCCAGCATAGCAAAACTACTGATACACAAAGAGTTGTGACAGAGCCGGTTCATTAAAAGAAGTAATATTAAAGCTTAGAATATAAAATTAAGAGCGCCATTCTATGTATTCCATAAAAATTTGCTGCACCAAAATTTACATACACAATATATGAGGGTGTTTAAAGCACAAAACAACATATCGATATCAAGTGCTAAGGAACAGATCGTTATGCAATCGATCGGAAATTCTGTATATAAATGAATTGGCGTCTTTGGTGCATGTTATCCTGGTCGAACAACAAATAGATGGATTCAATCATTGTCAAAATCCTGGTCAGATGAGCTTAACATTGCAAAAGGCACCCGAAACAGGAAGCCGAAATATGCAGAATAAAAATGAAAACAATACGTTGTAAAATCATTTTTTCACAAAACAATGACAAGGTAAGAAAATTAGCTGTACGAATTGATGAACACGTACTCCTGTGGGTAAAAAGGGGTTGAAACGTTGTTGCAAAATGTGTTATTTCACAGTATCTTGATTACCAACATAACACTATCAACAAAACTTCAAAATTAACATTAAAATGAAAACTCATTCATTTTCGAACATTTTAGAATCTATTTCTATAAAAATGCCTGATGCGTATTTTCGTCGTCAGAAAGATTTCTGAACACAGGCGCTACCATGGAGGTTTTACCTATTGCGCAGAGTTTATAACATTGATTTTTATTGCCCAACAAGCGCACTGCCAGAAATTGCAAAAATGATTTCCGGAATTCAGCACGATACGAACACAATACGTGTAGACCAACATTGATAATGAAGATAATGCCGATTTCTTTAGGCTTAGTTTGCGAGATTAATATAAACACCAATCCCATTATATCTAACCAGTCGTACAACATAGCAAAACTACTGTCAGCCACACGTAAAGACGCGCTTCTATTTTCTATAATCATCATCAGATCACGGCGTCAAACTGACTAGCGAGGATCAAACTGAAATTCATATATATGGAAAGTAAAATTCGTTATGCGGCTCTCACCTCTAAGTCTCGCATATATTTTAATTGACCAAGATACAATCGGATTGGTGTGGATTTCATGCACGTAAGCCTGATTTAAATAATTTATCACCTCTTAATTTTTTAACTTACATTCATGTATCGACATCTACACTAGGACTATTAGAGGGGAAAGTCGCATTTCAAATTTTTATTTCCTCATACATGCATTGCGGTTTGATCATCGCGACCTGACGCTGATTATGGAAGGTCGAAACTTGTCAGTACGTGACTGACAGCAGTTTTGCTGTTGGGCGACTGGTTAAATACAAACGGGACTGGTGTTTATATCAAGCTCACAAAGAGAAAACAATGTAAAATTTGAAAAAAAGATGGATTAAGATATGGCAAAATAAATTACTTGGACAGACGTAACTGGAAACAAAACGTAAATACATCGAATTTCCTCCAATACTGACACGAATGGCATAAAGATTTATGACATATAAAACACACGATAGTTGAAACTTTTGTTAAATCAAAGTGAAAAATTACATAAATATAATCATTAGATGTTTTCGAATGAAAGCTATTCACATTCAAGTGATATACATTACAGATGCATGTATATATATGCATATATATACATATATATATATATATATATATATATATATATATATATATATATATATATATGAATGGGTGTATAAAACGATAAATTTAATATGATAAACATAATTGATACAAATATTGGTAAAGCAAGATATTCTGCGTCAGTAGATAGTTAAAGAGAAAAACAAAGTAATGACCTAATAATGAGGAGATAAAAAAACTCGTGAGAAAATGAAATGGCACAAAAGAACACAACAACAACCACAGAAATAGAAATAACAGTGAAACAGTAAATCAAGTTCATAATAATACTCAAAATATAAAACGAATAAATTAATCTAGTTAAAATAAACAGACAGATACGAAGGACACCTAAACTTTCTTAGAATATAAGTGCAAATATAAATCAAGGACAACAGATTTAATACAATAGCTGGTTTAATGCTTTTAAAGTCAGGGAAAGGTTCTTTTCAAAGCGGGCCAAGAAATTTATTTCTTTTCGATATCACGAAATCGAAGCTGGCCACCAGTCTCTACTCATAAAACATGAATGACTGGAAATTAATTAACACGAAGAGCAGGCGCTATTTGTTTTTAGTCTGATCTAATTCAACAGCAATATATAATAATGACGTTTCTAAAAACAATTTAAACACGAATACATAAATATTAATTTTTAACCTCTACAAACCTACTTTTATCATTATATAAATAATATGAATCAATCGTGATAACATTCCTGAAACAAATAAAACACAAAATTCAAGATTTTACCGACCTAAGAGTGTTATCAACTGTCCCGCACAAGAAAAATGCTGTCAAATCCTCAACAAAAAATAGCAGTCAGTTACAAATTGACAAAACTGATGCAGCTTCTGTGTTATTCGTTTTAATGTATTCAAATGCGCAATTTACGACCAATCGAAGTTATGTATATGCACTCATTAATTATTCAATAGAAAGGATACCTCAAGCATTGAATAGATTAAGATAAAATTTATTTGTGAAAATTTTGTTAAAATCGTAACAGCAATATTCGCATAGGCCTAACTACGCAAAAGCATAAATTAATTTAATAATTGTTACTACTACCAAGATTTGAACCAATGACAGATTCAGCCAGACGCACGCCCGAAGCTTCACAGCATACCACAACGACCCTCCTACTCAACTATGCTATCTTGTCAGAACAAAGCGAGCACATGCGATGCACTCCAGAAAATCACTCGTTCAGCTCGGTTTGCACAACTGGTCCGGTATAGATTCGACCCTGCAGAGCCACTAATCTTTATACCTGATTGATGCAACTTGAATAATATGTTGGGTATATATATGGTTTTCCAAGTGAATTAACGAAAGAACAAGAAAGATTCATTCGAAATAACAGATGACCAGAAGAACATTAACATCGCCAATGAAAAATAATCTCAATGAACATAACGTCGCTATTTACAAATACTCCATTAGGAAAGACAACAGTGAGCCTCTGCAACTTAATCAAAATTAAATATCCGGATTTTCTAATTTGTTTGAAGGACATAAAAGAAATTATATCGACACAAACAGCAAACTTTGAATTTTTATTTAATGGTGAGTATCTCCGTTAGTTCAATGGTGCTGCCATTGTAAGTTGTATGGCATTGCCCCTAGCAGATGTATACATTAATCATCTAGAAAAACACCGGACTACAGAATATAATTGAACAATGCCCCAATATAGAAGATATATAGACGATCAACTATTCTTCATTTCAAAAGAAATTGTTTAGAACAGGCCAACGAAGCCTACCAAGGCAAAAAATTTACACTAGAGAAAGAGAGAGAAAACATGCTTCATTATCTTGACACTTAACTGTTCCTAAATAAAGATGGCAGTCTGATAAGATTGATACATAAGAAATCCCCGTTCAAGGGACAATACATTCATTACAACAGCAGCGTCCTAAAATCGGGAAGATATGTTCCGAGCAAAATGCTGAAGAATAGTTAAGAGAATTTGCAGACGATCTTGTAAATAAACAAATATCCTGATAAAATAATTAATGTTAACATGGAAACCTCGCCCAGTTCGCATAAAAGAAGACAGTAACAAAAAGGTCTACCGGAACGTACCTTTCCGAGGATATCTTTCATCCTCCATAATGACTAGGTGAATAAACCGAATCACGGGATCAAACTTTCAAATTTTCACAGCAAACATTACATCCAACACACGGAGAATAATGTTTTTAAACAATAGATATCCACTCCCTTCCTACGCCAAGTTTCTTATTTCTAAAATTTGAAATGTATGTGCCGTAGAAGATACTTTAGACGAGTTAAGAAGCAATTAATCGATAGACTCCATCAACACTTGCCCAAGAAATTATTTCAAAGAGCAAAACCATCCGCCAAATCGGCAATTACTGATCAAATAATGCAAAACGAGCACACAATGATCACAACTAGCTTCGCCATTTTTTATAAAACACGGTACGAAAAAACATATTCAGAAAAGATAACTTTGCACACTTTCCTCAGGAAGACGGTATGCTAGGCCAAGTAGTTAAGCTTATGCGAAATCTTATTGTCGAGAATGTACCACAAATAAAGTTACTTTCAGCTGATCAATGCGCGTTTTTCTTCCTAATGAATAATAAATTATTTATTACTGAGGAACAAAATGGATATAATATATATATATCTTTTTGGAATTCATGCTTATGGCAAATAATCAAATAGGAACAATGTAGTTGTGATTTTCATCTTATTGAGAACACAAAAAAGATTCCATTTGACAAGTAATAATAACGATATATAAATGTAAAATTTCCTCAACAGCACTCAGTCTTAATCAAAACTAAATTTTACTGGCTAATATAGCTCCAAAAGAATGTAAATATGACAAAATAAAGATGTCATCCTTTAGAAGTTGAGAATTTTCTTCTTTTGACGTATATTTAACAAACGCTTCATCGAAGACAGAATCCACAGAAACAGTTTTAAAAAATCTAATAACGACTAGCATCTACACATGATACAACACATAAACAAATTCGTTCTAGTTGCTATTTATATATCTAAGGAAATCGCTCGGATAGAGCACAGCCTATGAATTCTCAATGTGTCGAATATAAATATCTGAACTGTCAAAAAAGTAAAAACGATTAACATATATATATATATATATTAGTTGCGACCAAAGATTCTTGATAAAACACCGTAAAAACACAAACATATATCACGATAAATTATATATTGAACCAATATTTGATTATGCGAGTCACATTCTTATAAATATCAATAAACATGATTGCAAAACTGAAAATAGTGTACTGTACATATAAGAATAAAATTTTCCTACACGTAGCCATATATATATATATATATATATATATATATATATATATATATATATATATATATATATATGAAGCGAGTTCCATAAACTGCCCGTATTTCAACCGTAGTCCGAAAACTAAATAGCTGCATGTATCCGATTGTTTGTTCACAGGAAATGTAAATTTTGGTTTATAATTCTAAGAAAATGCATCGTTCCCCATCAGAACTTTAATCTAAAACTATTCAATCGAATGTCTACATGGTACAATATACCATATTTTAAATATCTTGATATTTTATTATGCTTACTCAAAGTAAATAAAGTATATCATAGAAGCATGCGAAAACAGTGTTTTATTGCAAAGGTTCCAAATCTGTGGCCTAACTGATGAGGTTACGTATCCATAAAATAGTTATCACATTCAATTTACAGAGAAAGTTCCGTCCACTAAATTAGAGTTTGCTCGATCTAGAATACCGGTCTAGTTATCGGAGATTTAATATTTTTATTCTTGTATCTGATTAAATTATTTTTATTTTTGCACATGGAAAGGGAATTACGTATTTTATTTAAACTCACATTCAATAAAAAATAATATAAACATAAGAATGGAACGTGTTCTAATTTATATGGAAATGTGCACAGGTATCTAATGCCAATATTAAAATAAAATTAGAAGTTCTTGTATCAACTGGTTAGTTGTTTATATTGGATAAAACCTATACCATGTGGATCGGCTGTCCTAAAATTCCGGTAAACTGTTCAGTGATAAGCAGCAATATCTGAAAGACAAAGTTCGATTTTATATATATATATATATATATATATATATATATACTCTAGACATTCAAGTCGGATATGCACAAAAAGTTGTACAAGAATTTTCAATAAACAACAAGCTTCAGATAATTTTAACAATGAAAAACATGAGAATAAAATTCATATATTTTTTTATTAGACAAAATCTGTAGATAAACTATGTTTATCTCACCAAAAGAAAGACAGTGCATAGCGTAAACCCGCAAACAAATTCAAACAATTTTGTGTAAAAATATCCAGCTGGAAATATCTATTCGCAAATGAATTGAGATTCATGTTCTGTGCCTGTGTGTAATTGCAACGTTGTGCTAGTAAATTTTATCACATGAAACGACTGGAATGAATTAGTACAGGACAGTTTTCAGAAACCAAGGGACCAATGCTTATTGAGGTTGAACAGCAAACACTGCCACACAAACATATAGCACATTTAATCACTTGATAGAGTGATCAGCCAAAAATATCCGCTACAGTGTTACTTTTAGCCGTCGACGGCTTTTGATTATTTGACAAAAACGAAGGTTGAGTGGCAGAAGCTTGAGGCATCAAAAGATTCGAACCAGGAGGCGCACCACTGCCGGAAAAGCCGAAATCATTTATTTGCCTACCAAATCCGCTGTTCATGCTGTTCATGCTGTTTTTAATGACACCAACACTTGGAGTTGCAGTGGCATTTCCACTAAATGCGCCGGAATTGGTCGAAGAATAGTTCGGGGAGAATGAACCGCCAGCAATGTTCATCGATTGACCAAAATTATTGTTCGAATACAAGCTGCCTCCAAATCCACCATTGTTCGTATTTTGAGCAGTCATTTTACAAAAATCATTGGCAGCAATACTTGAGCTATTGTTAGCCGAAGCAAAGCTACCAAAATTCGAAGAACTCGCACCAATGCCACTCGACTTTCTGCTCCAATCAATAGTCGGTTTAATACTGTTGTCACCGTAAGCCGTTGACTGGCCAGAATCCCAATTATTCAACGATTTTCCAACGGCACTTGAACCAAAATTTGAAGATGGATTACTGATTCCCATTCCCAAGTTCTCTTCTAATCTCATACCCATAACCTGATTGTTACTAAATGAGGATGCACCAAAAGATGGATTTATAGTAGAAGCCCAGTTGACACTGGTATTACTTTGCAGTGGTTTATCCAAGTTTACTGAAACTGATGGAGTGTTGGATGTAGCTCCATAGCTTCGAAAGATATTTGCCTCTTGATTATTGCTAAAACTGTTCAACATTGGTCTTTCTGAAGCGACTGCGATACCTGTTGAGTAAATTTGTTTAAATGCAAGTTAAATTTTAAATAAATGTGTATTTCAATTCAACTACAATGTAAACGCTAGTACAGGTTTAAAATTTACAAGTGAAACTCGTTTATCGGTTTAAATAAACCGTAACCTCAGAAATGTTTAAAACTACGACTTAATCACTAGGAAACCTGTAAACGAGGATTGGTGAATCCGTAACACAGTCGCAACTCACAGTGAACTCTTAAAACGAAAGGGAAGACGATTAGGAAATCTGCACCAAGATAGCCACAGAGCACGCCAAAATGCTGTATTACGATAGTTTTTCTGCACAGACATTTTTGCTGAGAAAGTCAACAAGAGCCACGGATAGTGGTGATCATGCTAGTTGATCTGTTTCTTGAAAATATTTCACCAGTCATTGGCGGCTGCCATCTCCAGTTCACCATTCATGAAAAGTTTAAAAAAAACCAACTAATAAAGCAAGTGCGACATTTCCCATAGTCACACCATTTAAACTTCAGACTGACCTTTCACCACCCTAGTTTTAACTTAGTTGGATGATCATAGTCGTTATGGATATATAAACAAACATAAATGTGTCACGCAACTATCTAGAGCAAGGTCAACGTGGTACGACGGTGTCAACCATGTCTCGATGGCCGATCGTACATGGGCTAACGGGGCTATGGCGGTGGTGTCCCCAGGGCGTGGTGGATTTCCGACCGGCAATCGGATCTCCTATAAAATACCACATGAGCCCGACGACGGCACCATGACTCGGCGTGTGTTCCCCGCCACAAAAGGGTTCAACAGCCACAGGATTACATGGACTCCTGGACAGTACCCCGTACTTCCGAATGGCGAATGAGCTCTCAACAGCCACCGGCAACCATGCAACTTACTGCTGCCTTGCAGACTGCGCTTGGATGTGCAAAGGCTAGAGGTGCGTCCTCGATCAAAAAGCCGAGTGGTGAGGGGACACGACTTGTACCAAATTCCCAAGAAACTCCATGAATGTCAATGGAGCCGGCTTATCCTCCAAAAGGAGGCAGCCGCAGTAAAGTAAAGTAAAGTAAGGTCAATCTCATGCATAAATGATATGACTATGGGAAATATCACACTTGCTTCATTAGTTCGTTTTTGTTATAACTGGTAATGATGTGTGAACTAAGGATGGCAGTCTCCAATGGCCGCTGAAATATTTCCAAGGAACAAAATAACTGGAACTCAGACTGTGATAGTCACAACACGGATCAGCTAAATTTGACAAATCCAGTCGCGCAATGTTTTCATTAGTTTAAGTTGTGGTCGTCGCCTATGCGAAAATTATTTCAGGACATCGCGAAAGACGAATAGCATTGCAATACGCTTAATTGTCCCGGAGTTATCAACAAAAACGTACAACAAGTAACAGAGAAACAATGATGAGCTTTACTGGGACACAAATTAAATTCTAACTGAAATTGATGGCCACCAACGGTGTGTTTACAACTATAGTTTAGCACTTGCCTTTTAGCCTGATTGGCTTTTCAACCAAAGAATTTTTCTATTTTTGAAATTTTTACCTTATCTACAATCACTTACTTCACATGGTTACCAAGTATGCTATCACAATGTTGAACAAACGGCTAGACAACTGCAAAGAAAATACTCAAGTAACACAAGCACCATGTGTAGCACAAGGTACTCATAACACGAACCTTGCCGAATCTAATGAGACCTGTGCCCATTTTGAAAACACAGTAACAATTACGATTAAATGGGTAATGAAGTAATGAGAAAGATCGTGCCAGACGCAAAGCACGAGTTTCGGCTGTTGAAGGAAGCTTTTACCACATGCGCCTCAGCAGGTAGTGTACGTCAGCATTCGTTGGAAGACTATGTAAGAGAAGGAAAACTGAATAAACATCATCGCCATTACGAATTTTCTGCCTATTCTGCATCGACCGGTGTGCAGTGTAAAAAGGCGCGCCTCACCTACTGAGCTGTGCAGGATGGATAAGCCAAATCGGGTTACTGCAGATACCCTTATTTCCAATTCTGCCTCATTCCCCTCCATTTTCTCTTTTTTTTCAGTCTAACATCAACACTCTAGTAGACTCTATAAATATGGTGGATGTTGATCAAATCAGTGAGCCAAATGCCGTATTGCTAAAAATCGCATATAGTTAAAAAAAACTACCATTCATTAAGTTTTTTTACGTAAACACACTTAATTTGCGAACAGTACAACAAACTGGGCAACAAAAAGCTACAATACGTACGTGAGGTAAATTACAAATTGATATATTTTTCGTATACAGAACCACAATGCAGGATTCAACCACCATTACAGGATTGTGTACCCATCCTCATCTACACCTTATTGGCTTCGAATGTCTAGTACCAATGAATTTTCTCAAGTCGGATAATGGCGAGTTGGTATTGTCCTTGTTCCACGAGCTTCCGCTTGCTGAACTGATTGCATCTCTGTAAACAGACAAATTTGTGTGGCACTATAATCAATGCCTGAAACCGTAATCAACCTTGACTTTTCAATGTATATTTACATGCTGACATCGATTACAGCACAAACGACAGCAAGGACACTCTCTATCCTAGCACAAGCCCCCTAATAAGATGAGCGAGAAGATTAGATATAACCTTGGTTATGAATGAAATGAATGTTCAAGGTTAGTGCTTAAGCGATGCAGAATTTCATTTAGGCGGCAGATACATCTTTAAGGTGAACGAACACTCAAAGATAAATGTGAACGAATGTTGGATAGCTGTGCGGAGCATAGATTATATTCGAGTAGCCCAAACTTCAGGTGTAGTTTAAAGCGCTGCGCCAAGTGTGTCATCCAGCCACCTGTCAACTGCGCAATCAAATAGATCATGAAGCAATTAGTTATAGATATCGTGACCGCATTCAGGGCTGTGGTTTGTTTTGGAATACGTTTGTCGATTCAAATCATGCATTATCCGTTGTAGAGTTGCACTCATATTTTTCTGTAAGCTAAACACGAATAAACATCACTTTTTTAAGTTTGAATACTACAAAATCAATGTAAGAAGGTCTTGATTGTAAGAATTCTTACTGTGGATGAAAAAAGGTTCCGCTATGCATAATGCAGATACTACTATATGTGGCTTTTTATGTTCCGTAATATTAATCATTGCGCCTTTGAGAATTACATTCCGATCTGGAAACAGGCCACCAAATTAGACGAGCAAATAAGGTTTCATCAATTGTGCGAGCTCGGTCGTTAAATGTAACGTCCGATTTCCCAGTAGAGCGCTATTTTCTCAATCAGTGTTAAGTTGGTTTAATAAAAAATGGGGACAGATTTTGACGTAGCAAAGAACAGTTAAGGTGAACCACACTGAAGTTAGGCAGTACAGAACACTTTCGTCTGCTAGGATGAAGTCCACATGGTAACAATATTTTCTGCTTAGTAAACCAGCGCGATATGACATAGAATCGTGCTCAAAGGCGATCCTATTGCAGATTTCTGGTAGAGCCATCTTCCTCATAAACATCTTGTTTTTGTTCACGAAGTTAAATGCTATGCTAGGTCTTTTATATGAGGCAATACAGTAAACACACTGAGGAAGCTGTATTAACGGTGCCGAATTGCCTTGAAGTTTATTTGGCCTAGCATAGAGGTCCAGTTGGTCTCGTTGATTTTGTTTGTTTATGTGAGTCTTTTCATAATGGCTAGATCCAATTTATGCTATATCATTACTCCAGCCTTCTCTACAGGGTTTTATTTTAAACTACTAATATAATAAGTATTTTTTTTTAAATTCTCATGGTGATGTAATCCCGTCGATTTTGATGATGATAATGTATGCATAGATATGAAATATAACATAAGCACAGTCACCAGCCTCACCAGACTAGCTCATCTTATTTAAAGGATTAGTAATTATAATTTGAAAATAAGTCCCAACGGGTAACTAAGCCAATGATAAGACGAGTAACCTTGCAGAAATAGGCGTCCCAGGCCATCTACTAAGCGAAGGTGAATCCACCATAAAAGGAAGAACGTTTTGAATGCTTAATCAAAATATGACATCAGAAACATATATCTCAGGAAATAAATAGCTGATTATGAAAAAAAAACAGCAGAGCATCAAAGGCTGTGACGAAGCTGTTTCAGAATTATGTGGAAAAATCAAATATAAATCGTCTCGATTTGAATGACTGTGCTGCCCTTGTGAGTTTGTGAATAATAAGTTGCATTGAAAGTCTTGTTTAAGGTCACTATTTACATAATTAGGGAAAATTATAACCAGTACCTGTGACTGAGGGTAGTTTAGCTATGTTATGCGAATAATTAATAACAATGGGATTTGTGTTTATATCAGGCTCGCAAACTTGATTTAAAGAAATGAAAGTCTTGCTAATAGAATATAGAACAAGAACTAAGAGTTTTAAAAACTTACGGTTAGCAGACCATACAATTGCGAACCGTGAAAATAATACATAGAAGTAAATTTATGACTGATTAATTGCTTAAGCTAGATATGTAATAATATTTGAATGTAACAAAATTTGCTAGCTTTCGCAACCCACGCTCAACCGAGTAAAATTGCTATTAATAGGCATAAATATCAGACAGGCATATCCAATATTCCATAATGTAATTTATTAAATTTTTGCATGTTAGTTAAAGACTAAAATAGAGAAAATATAAATTATGTTTAGTATTATTTTATTTAACAATAAATAATTTTTAAGATAAATATTAATTTAATGTGTTAATATCTAGCAAATACATAACCAAATGCTAAAAAGCTCGCTTATTTGAAGTTTAACAGTTTTGATTTAATTTTAAATGTAAAGTTTTATCAGTCTTAACGACGTTCTCCTTCACATAATTTAACATCGTTCAGTAAATATAGCCATCAAAATTTTAATGAATATTCTGAATTTATCATAATCGCTTTCGCACAATTGGAGCGCAATGATGGAAATAGTACAATCGAATATGGAAATATCCTTTTCCGTTATATAATAATCAGGTATGCAACAAAATAAACAAAATCGAAAGATTTAAGTACATTTTAAATGAAGCATTTGGTTGCGCAAAAATCGAAAGATAGATAAATTGTTTTGCAAAACGTGTTTAATCTCGTATTTTACTCACGGAACATCACACAAACACACATACATAACTACATGCATACGTGCATACATACATAATTATAAACACAAATACACTTGTACACAGATATACACATAAAAATTCATTCATTTATCCATAAATAAATGCATACATACAAAAATACACGCAAACATACATACACATATACATGCATTCATACATACACATATATGAATACATGAAAACAAACATTCAAACACACATACATGCAGACTTATACACACATAGACACACGTATACATATACACATGCATGCAAACATACATACATGCCTACTTACATACATACATACATACAACCATGCATGCATACATACATACATACATGCATACGTACGTACGTACGTACATACATACATACATAAATACAAAAATACACGCAAACATACATACATACATACATACATGCATTCATACATACATAGATATGAATACATAAAAAAACATTCAAACACACATACACGCAAACATACATGCATACATGCATACATACATACATACATACATACATACATACATACATACATACATACATACATACATACATACATACATACATACATACATACATACATACATACATACATACATACATAAATACATACATTCATACATACATACATACATACATACATACATACATACATACATACATACATACATACATACATACATACATACATAAATACATACATGCTTGAATAAAACGTTAAACAATCATTCGAATAGAAAATAAATAATGAAGGGAATTAGAGTAAAGAGAGCTTCCATTTAAATAACCAGGAAAGATTATTAGAAACAGCATTGCACGAGTAAGACATAAAGATGCTTAAGCACCACATAAGCATAAAATGTTCAGCTATTTATGGTCGGTTAACAATACTAATTGACTCATACCAAGTGACAGTTCAAGTCGAACTTCTTGTCATTTTTCTGGCTGCTATAATTAACTCCAACAATGTAAAAGCGTTATTATAAATCAAATTAGTAATCGAAGATTAAAACACATCCCACTAAAGATAAGCATGCCCAGTCATCAGTTCATTTAAACACACAAATTATTTAATCTTAAAATTTGTATCACTTCAAAATAAACACAGGTAACTTATACGAAAACGATTCCATTTACCATTATCTGAGAGAATTAGAAATTGTGCCTCGTAGCACATCCTATCCTTTATCAATATGATTCAATAAATCCATCTATCGAGATTTCTAAGTATGAGGCATTAAAATATGTCAACATTTCAGATCACATCATTGAATTCAGTTGAAATGGAATAAATTAGGAAGGCGAGTTAACTAAAATAAACCATCACAGATAAATACTTACAAATCAATAATTAGCGAAAAACAGATAGAAAGAAGTCTCGATACTGAACTATCACTTACCGGCATTTGAATGTGAAGTTGAAATGCGGTTTGATGTGGATGAGGAGATGAGAGAACTGTTACTCAACAATAAAGAATCCAAATCGTTCAGATTAGGCGACAATGTATGTGTCAAGTCCCTTCATCCATCAATGTGAACGCGAACAAAAAAACAAATGAAAATATGAATAAAGACATGTATTTCTAAACCTAGTTTCACTAAAAAACTAAACAAATCTAAAAACCCTCAAGGCGAAACGCACATTTATTTACGAATATCGTATAAATATACATTTATCGATATGAAGGGCAAATTTTATTTTTAAAGAACCTTTGTCAAAAACAAAATGAAGTATAAAATGATATAATATTGATTTTTCTGCATTCGAAATGATCGAAAATTGAGCAATAATTGCAACCTATTCATAACCAACCACGGCTTCAGAAGACGTGTGTAATTTTGAGTCGTCAAACTTTTTATTGGTTACACCGCTTGCTACAATTGAGATGAAGTTGGTTAAGTCTGGTCTGACATTTTAATTCGTTTCGGTTTGCGCACAAACAAATGAAGTCCGGGCAAAAAGGAATTGCAGAATACTACATCAACATAATTTAATTTTGTATTAGGTGTTGCGCGCCTGGTGAAAGTTAGTCCGAATATGACCAGAAGGATGAACCAGAGTCAGCATGAACGGAAAGTATAATCTCGTGCACACGCGTTTCGTGCTTACTGGCGGCTCATCGCTAGGAGCCGGTATCACGCCCTTTACCCACTATATATTTGGGTGAAGAATGTGTGAAAATAGGACGGTACAATCTCCTAAGTGGGAGAATAGGATGGTACAATCTCCTAGTAGGAAAATAGGAATGTGCAATCTCCTCACCAAATACATGGTGGGTAAAGGGCGTAATACCGGCTCCTACTGACGAGTCGCCCGTATTCACGAAACAAATGTGCCCGAGATTATACTTTCTGTTCATGCTGTCTTTGGTTTATCCTTCTGCAATATATGGACGGTTAAAAATCAATTTAGCACATTCTAAGCTCGAAGGGGTCCTGAAACCTAATGTGTAAGCTAACATATTAGTGAGACAGTAACAAAATATAAAGGCAGCAGTTGAAGCCACTTCATGTGCTTCTTATGTGGTGCTAAGAAATCTTACTATATTTTCCTTATATTTTAACAGAAAAAGATCTCTTTATTTCTATTTTTAAAATAAGATATATAGCATAAGTTGTTTCAATATATCCTGGCCCGATTTTCCGAAATAACGGAACACCTACTAAAATAAAGAGTTGAGTAAAACAAAAGACAATAGTTGAGCTATCTTTTTATAAAACTGATGAGCGCAAACATTTAATAAAACGGAGACGAAAAATTTGCTAGCCTCAATCGCATCAAGCTTTTCTACAGTATGCCCAGATACATGCGAACTACCAATTTTTCACACTTGGTTCGCGAGATCATTCGTGTACGGTGTCCGCCATTAATAGAACATTAGTTTCAGGATGACCAAGAAGAAATACCAAAGTCAGGACCAATGGAAGGTTTAATCTTGAGCGAACAAGCGTTTTCACTTAACGACGACTCATCAATAGGGATCGCAACTACGCCTTTTAAAGTTTATACATTTGATCACGAAACGTGGCAGTTGGGCAGTGATATATCATATACCTAAGCAGTAGTAGAAATAGGATAGATTGAATTAATTTAAAGCTCGACATAAAAGAAAACTCATAATACATACCAGCACTGTAAAGGGTACCAACACAATGATTAGATATAGGGCATATTTTACATAAGTTAAGAATAATATCCATCCTGAAATCCTGTCACTCCAGCCAAAATTTATTAATCTGGCCACAAACGACACTTTTAACGTCATCGTTCAAGAACTTTCATTACCGTAAAATTATTATCTATACAACCTCGTTCTGACCGGGATCCGGTCTGTTCTTCTCCTGTAGGTGATTCACGTGAAGCGCTAAAACGACGTAGGATAATCGAAGCAAATAACCTAGACACGACTGGAGTCAAGCTTATACTATGATTGTTATCACACGAATTAGGATTGCCTTCTTCGAAGATTGTAATTATGGTCGACTCATTCCAATCAAGTGGTACGGTCTCCTAATTCAATTCTAATACGAAAATGGTTAGTCAACGCTCCAGAAATTATACTGCCACTATCCTTAAATAAACCCGGAAGCAAATCATCAGGGCCTGCGGCTTTGCGACGTTTAAAATATACGATTGCATTCCTGTTTCTAACTCTGGTGGTACTTCGAAGTTAAAATTCCACACTGTGGATACAGGCATGCTTTTGGGAATCGGAAATTACGCAGGTACCAAAGAAAATTGATCTTTGAAGTATTCAGCCCACCAATCAAGACGACTTATTTTAGCAGCTATTAGATGGTTGTTAGTATCATTTATAGTTTGGCTAACTTAATTTTTTGTTAGCTTAACTTATAAAAGTATTAATAGATCTATTAGAAGCGAATTTATGTACAGAAAGAAAGCTCATCGTCGATCGTCCTAAACTAGCAAAACTAGGTAGATGTAAGAAGCGTTCTAGTAAGGTAGTGAACAAAATTTGTTCCAAATTAATCGCACAAATAGTCTACAATATTAAGTCAACGAAGCAATACGTGATCATAGCTCTAATCTCATGACCGATAACATTTCCCCTCCTAATGGTTGGGCAGAAATTATCACAGAACAAATCTATTGGTCCCTATGAAACAAAAAATTCAATTTAAACAATTAGTCGCATAGATCAGACGTAAACCACTAATTTACGTCTACATCAACTAAGAATGACGCTAATCTCGACCCACCGTCAGAGATTAAAAACAAGCATTTTAATTCATAAACGCCACAAAAGCTGAAGGTTGCAATGATTTGCTACCGACCTTTATATTTGGGGCAAGATTACTAATCTCTTTCATACTCTGTGAAATTTGGAGACCGCGCTTTTTACTTGAGGCGAGTCGACCACCAATCCAAGCTTAAAAAGAACAATCGTAATCCGTTCGACAATCATAGTCATATTAACTTGACCACAGTCGTATCAGGGCCATTCGCTTCAATTACTCTACACAGTTCCAGTGCTTTAGCTGCATCTCATATTAAAGAATAGGCTACATTTCAAGAAGGATAGGGTAGTATAGATCACATTAAACAGCGATATGTACGTCACTGATTCCCAATAGCCGTTCTCCTAGACTTCAACCGTGCATTTAACTCAACGGCTTGTGTCATTCTATTTTGTATTCTGTCGAGTATTGCTATGCCGAGTAAATTTCTAAATATTTTACAAGCACTGTACGCAATCATGTCTTGTCGTGTCAGAGCATACAATGAATTATCGTACAACTTTCTGCCACCAGCAGTGACGTCAGACATCGATTTCCACTTTATTCATTTGTGCAAAATTTGCAATGTAAATTATTCTTAATTTTCATCTTCCATAAATTCAGAATGCAGTCATCAAAATTATCCCCGACCGTAGATTAGTCGAGTTTCACTATGCAGACGATATTCTATTATTAGTAGTATTCGACACACGATATTCTACCCAGGCCACATTAGATAGATCAGCGTTCGCCTATATACATATATAAGACTCACATGCTCAAAGTGAAAGATACTAATACAAGTTCGTTCATCCCTGACTTCAACACTTCGGCTTCAAGAAGAATATTTGAAATACTTGACAGGTTTTTCTTTTTTTTGTGAGTTTTATTAATAGCTCAGGCAATATGAGGGACGAGATAAATATGAGAATCGCGAAGGCTAGAACAGCATTAGCCAATTTGCGAAATTTAAGGCGATTGGAAGGTAGACCAATTAGCATTAAAGTTCGTGTAGCAGTGCATATATATGTGCAGTTTCATATACGTGAGTGTGATTTGCTGGCAAGCATTCGATCAGTGCTATCTGAGAAGCGTCTACATATAACGGATACCGATATCCATAGACACAGTTTGCTCCTTGTTAGAAAAGCCAATGAGGTTCCGCCGATTTTGCTGGTCTGATCATGTTGTACACATACTTCAGCCCAGAAGAGCAATATTTTCTCAGTCAGTGCCCGATTGATATGACACAAAGTGGATAGTTTGAAGTATAAAAAACTGAATCCAAATACAACCAAATTAGCTAGTATATGACCAGTTCGTCTACCAGAATGAGCTCCAAGTGATCGCCATAGCTTTTAGTTAAAAACCCTGCGCGATATGGCATCAAATCGTGCTCAATGCTAAACTTGTTGCAAGTTTAAGCAGCCCTCTTCTTAACTATAATGTCTTAGTCTTGCAGAGTTTACTTCTAGGTGTGGCTGCTTCTGAAGCGCTATAGTCAAAACAGTAAGGCAATATTGAAGTTCACTCTGCCCAGGGTAGGTTCTGTGAAAAGGTCCAGATGGTCTAGATTTCCTCGGTTGACTAGTTGTTACTCTCCATTTAGGCAAGTTCACTCATACCTAAATTATTTCCTTTTCTTTTGCAGTGTCTTATCTTCATTATCTCAGGGTTATGCGATAGTGATGATTAGTTATTAAATAAGATTGTAATGTCATTCGTGATGATGCTGATTATTATTATATCAGGAGCAAAATTTACGAGACGAGCAGCTTTACTTGGCTACATTTTGATGAAACATCACAGTCAAACCTAGTTAAGGAATGCCAAATAAGTTGACTGAAAACAATTTGAGAAAACAACTTACATATCTGATCGCCAGGTTACCGAGGAAACTCTGTCGAACGGTTGAGACAATTTTAAGATTAGACCAACTTTTGCACCATACCAATCACTTTATCACGCCGCGTCGTACACTTACTAGCGAACAAACGCCTAAAAAAGTGTAAATTTTCGGAAATCTACTGGAAAACAGGTCCTAGTGGAGAAGCATCGCTAATTTTAATTTTATTTGCCCAAGCTTCTCTGAATTGCACCGGGTGGGAAACGGTTATTTATTTCTTTAATTGATCTTTGTTTTAGTATCGATCTAGTACACATGTCTGGAAGATTGATTATCCTTTTTTCCAACATAAATCGACCAGTTACATAATTAGTTTGAGATAAAACACTGTCGCCTACTAATAAATTCTATTAATCCAGAAGCGTTTGCAATGCAAGGCTGATACTTTGTGATCATGCTGACTTCGGTGTGTTCTTCTCGCTTTGTGTCAACCAACTTCTTACAAGGCACATAAATCATAAAACAAACATGCACTTACGTAAGTTTTTCGTAAGCAAAAATAAAGGAAGAACAATGAAATAGACCTCATCGTCATCATCATCGTCATCGTTTTTATCGTTATTATCATCCTTGCAAACAGCTATATACAACAGAATTTAAAATCTAGTGCCTCACTACCTCATAACCAATGGAAACTAAAAATTATGACAAAATATTTATTCAAAACATCTTTCAACGGAAAAAGGAATAGAGGTAGCTAACCAAGACGAAGAGATTTGTATAGACAACACGCAGAAACGCCGTCAACTAGATTTCTACACACCCTAAAAGCCAAGGCGAAGTCCACATCAAGACAAAGCCATATCTGCAGCGCAGTTAATGAATAGTTATAAAATAAAAATACAAGACCAAATATATTTTTTTGTAAAAAAAACAAGTCACACATACTTGGTAGTGCAAGCAGATTTAGATCCAGTCTTGGCTGTAGATGGCTGCAATATAAAACTATTCTGCATGTCGTTCTCATCAATGTGGCCGGAAGATTTCTTGTCCCCAGTATTATTAGGCAGTTGTTGAGCATTTTGAAAATGACGTTTATTGACGGCTAACATTCGTTTTTCTTCTAATGAGAGAACCTTTGCTTTTGACGAAGCAGCGTCATTCTTCATTGAACCGCCTTCGCCAGTACTGCTGCTGGCCTGGACGCTATCGGCTGAGGCAACACCGCCAGCATTGGTGGTGCTTTTCGCATCATCATTCGCTTTGTAGTCACTCATCTCAATTCCACCAAATTTGGTCATCACCAGTTTCACCTGACGTGCACAAAATATCCGGGAAGACAGCAGCACGCAGAACATAGTGCTTATTAAATGAGACGTGGATTGCATAATTACCAATGACAGAATTGTAGTATTTAATTTAAAAACACCTGTAACGCACGATGCGCTATGACTATTTAAATAACGTTATAACTATATTTTGATATTCAAGTATTTATTAGGTGTTGCGAACCTAGTAACAAATTAATTCACTTGTGACCAGAAGGATAAACCAAAGACAGCATGAACAGAAAGTATAATCTCATGCACATTCGTTTCGTGCTGACTGGCGACTCATCAGTAGGAACCGGTATTACGCCCTTTAACCACTATATATTTAGTTGAGGAATGTGGGATAATAGGACGGTACATTCTCCTAGACGAATGTGTAAACCTGCAGTAGTGAAACTAACATCGTATATTCTACGACAATGCGACTCCAACGCTAACTCACACTATATAATATAAATACTGAGTCTGTAAAGGATACTAACGCTATTACTATTGCGTTAGTAACCGATACCAACATTATAGTACCGAAAAGGTACATGGTACTAACATGATGGATATCAATGTATGCTATAGTTCACTGAAATTGAGAATTAAAACTATTTCTGAACACCTGTTACTCCAGTAAATCCATACACTGTGGCCTTGGTCGATAGTCTATGATAGAAGAAAAATGATTGATGGATGCATGTATTCGGGAATTCGTCAAAATCAGATTTCATTCTAACAAAAAACTAAGGCACTTAGGCAGTTATCAAATGTCCATTGCAATATTTTCTCGCTTCACCTGACGGGTTTGAGGTGAAAAAAGCCAAAGAACCAAAATTCAAATGAAACGGCGTAGAGTTGAAATTGTAGCTCGTCTTTTCATGCGTGTCTAAATTTCGCAAGACAATCTCTAAACTTATGCCTTGGTTTTACGCCACTATGCTTTAATCAAATCTCTTAGACTTAAAATGTACCTTACCTAAAGTAAAGCCGTCCAACTTAGATAATTTCTCATAGTGATGACAGATGAAAACCGATTTAACCTTTAACCACATATCAGATTATTCATTTAAATTAAGTTTGCGGTCAGAAGACAGCCACCTAGTATGATAAGGTTTCAAAAAGTGCCTCAATTTAGAGTTTGCTTACTTTTCAGAGGTCATTAATTATTTTCGATATACAAGAGCTCCACACAAAATTCTAATTAGCCGCTACGATAATATATGAAAACACTAGTTAATGCGTATCCGTGGACTTACTGCTACTACTAAACAACATTACAACAGCCTTCTGTAGTTATGCCTCAATGCTGCATGACTTAGTCTTACCTTTTGTCATCGTCCTACCTGATATTGAAAACCAACAGTGCTGAAGCGCTACCAGTATAGCCCAAATGAGTCATAAAGGCAAGCAAATCATCGCACCATCGGTAAGATCCAGTCTCCATCAAATGATGCTTATATATTATTTTTTTTTAAAAAAAATTAAGTTAGTTGAGCTCATCGTCTCTTCTTTTGAATTTTCTGCAGTCTTCATAATAGCATATGAATTAGTTTAAATTGAGAAATAAACGGCGTATTAAAAACTAAATTTATTACAAAGCAGGTCTAAACAACACAGATAACCAAGGCTATTTCATTTTCGCCAGAACTCAACTCGATTG
Source organism: Eudiplozoon nipponicum (assembly GCA_029291075.1). Lineage (NCBI taxonomy): Eukaryota > Metazoa > Platyhelminthes > Monogenea > Mazocraeidea > Diplozoidae > Eudiplozoon > Eudiplozoon nipponicum. The sequence goes on along the minus strand of JAQBSW010001062.1, from coordinate 69,749 downwards.
AAATAGCCTGGCACTCTATACAGTAAATTTTGAATAGACAAGTGGAGTAAGTTGTACAATGTACACACACTGCACAAAAACGAACAGGAAGCGGGGAACGCACATGTGTTAGCACGCGCACAGGCGCGACAAGCCAACGATTGGTGCTCAATTCCTGTGCAAACTTATGCTACTTACTTAGGTGCGGATCAATGATGTTGCAACTGACAGCCTCCGCAGTGCGCAACTATTTTTTTCTTTCGTACTATATCAGGTACCAGATATTGTAGTCGAGTTAACTTCTGTCGAAAAGCGTAATGACCTTACTAACTGTGCTGTGTAGACCTGATACTTGATAAATTTAAATTTAAAGACAATATTTGCCCCCAATATTAACTAATACTGCACAAGACTTTCTGAGCTGAAAATTATACACAAACATATGAAGTACACGAAAGTTTCTCTCCAGCAAATAATCCTACACTGCTCAGCGTTTAAATCAAAGAATCTAGTTCATATTTCAGGTAAAAAGCGTCGTTGGATAGGAAACGGCAAATTGAAAACAAGCAGTTTGTAATTTATTATGTAATCAGGTGAAAGCATTAGAGAAAGGCGCCATAGCATACGATTTAAAATTTCACGTAGTTAAAGTTTAAATTCGTTGACCAATGGCAGAAATACCATAATTGGTCTTGCTTTGAAAGTTGCTCCCTAAGAAAAGATTAGCATTTAAAGTATATAAAGGTATTTTTTAAATATAATAGCAAAGTTGCTTAGGATAGAAGAAGGAGTTGATGTATAGAAATCTTTCAAAAACACCAACAGCATTTTATATCTAACATAATTTCAATTATATGATCCAAACGCTGGAACACATAAATCAGTGTACAATATGCATGCAGAAATCATTTCACACGTGTCAGATGGAATTATAGACCAGAGTATTGACAAATAAGTAAAGAATACAGATACTAATGTAGCTAGACTTTATTAAAGCTGAAAGGTGGTATAAATGTAAAGTGTTTTACGACCATGGGAACTGATTAAATTGAACGGTAACACCCAATTGCTCCACATTCCTTGATCAAATATATAGTGGCCACGGGGCGTAATATCGGCTCCTATTGACGAGTCGCCAGTGAGTATGAAATAAATGTGCACATAAAATTATACCCGTTCATGCCACTTTTGTTTATCCTTCTTGTGCTACTTGATCCTAATTTGTTACTATGTGAGTAAATACCAAGTACATAATTTATATATATATATATATATATATATATATATATATATATATAAGTTCTCTGCGAAAAACAGTATATAACTATGATAGAATAATCGTGCATTTTAGAGCTTTGACATTGACATAGATGCCCAATTCGTTTTCAGAAAGATATACCGAAGCCTTCATAAATCATTTCTTCGTCATCTCTCTGACTCTGCGTCATTGGTTGTGGTTAAATGTTGCCTATTGGAAACTTATGCATCAATAAACGAGTTTTGCACCCTTGTGTCCGTTTTTAGAGTTCTGATATAAGAATGAAATACGGGCTCCCGCATGAAGCGGAATTTAAATCTGATTAACGCGGACAGAAGACAACTGTCAGATCCATCCGTTGAACTAGTTGAGTACTTGAGGCATGCATTCGCTAAGCTCTGTGGCTCGATAACACCTACGGCGCTAGAAAATTGAATTTACTACGATCAGCTTAAGGCTAAGGACAAAGCTGGACTGCTTGATTCTAATTACACAGCTATTTGCAACCAAATAAATTTCTCTGCTGCTCCGTTTCCCGCAGTCTTGATCCAGTTTAGTGTTCAAATCACCGGCAACCATCAAGATGTCCGAAGGCCACTCAAAGACATTGGCCAAATCAATTAGCTTTTCAAAGAAATCACTTGTAATCAGAAAAATTGTTAAAAGTTGGCGTGTACATGCTTACGACTCCGATAGTCTAGCCCCATACAGGAGATCTATCAAAAACTAAACGATAGTTCATTGTTCCCTAGTTAAGTAGGGACTAATCTGGAGCACTGAATAAAAGCAAACCAACACCATTGTTTGTTGTATCACTCCAGTGTTGACATGAGCGCACAATGGCCTTGTTTCGCGATCTATGCCGGACCAAAGCACAATATGGAATGCTCGAAATTATTCTGGTTTTCTAAAGACGAGTACTTTAGATACCGCACTTGTGCAGTTTGTCAGCCGTTAAAAATAACCGAGATCATAAGGCGTAAGCCATTACATTCCAAGGACCAATGGATAAATTATATTTTTGTTTAAGCAGCACACAAGTAAAATCAAAGGCTGCTAAAAGTCTTCCGTTTGTATTTATGTATGTGCTCCGCTTCGATAAAATAAGTTATACCTCGCAAATCACCTTTAACCTACTTATCATAATATATTTTGCACGGAATCACGGTATATTACGATATGTCATCCGAAAAGATAAGCCCATGAGGCACTAACGAACATATTATTAAAAGTTTTAAGATAGTGTCGCCTTTATTTACTCTCAGACAAGTACGCGACGATGTAAATCCTCAAGATTCACGTAAGGAGCTTTTTTCCTAGGGACCACAAGATCCGACAAATCTTCGACAGCTTTTTCTCGCTTATCAACTCTAAGAATCTAAATATATAAGGCTAGCCCTTTTATACTGCGCTCCGACAGATGCAGTATGGATATATTTTTGGTTATAATATTCACGATTAAAAGAATGAAAAATTGCGAAACTCTAATTATCAAAATTCCCCCAACGGTGCTGTGACTAGCACAGGTTTAGTTCCAGTCATTCTGTTCGGTGGAGATATTTTGGCTGCCATTGGTGGCAGCCTTCATTTGCCCACGGTACATCACAAGTTTTAAAAAACAAACTAATGACGCAAGTGCGACATTTCCTCTAGCCACATCAGTTATACTTCTGCTTACCTTTCACTAGATAGAGTGTCACGAGAGTGTGTTCCTTAATGCTATGTACAATCAAATAAATGAAACTAGAGTGGCGGAATATTAACTTACTATTTACATTTATTAGACTAATTGTTTTATTCTCATCATGTGAGATGACATAATTGAGGTCGCACTCACATTATGGCGAGGGGAGCCCAATAAATCAGATACACCCTTCATAGCCTCATGCCAAGGTAAGAGATAAAAATAATAAATCAGACGAATCATGCACGTGTGAAATCTCCATCAAACCACTCAAGTCGTACTTAGGACTGGCATATTTATTAACAGTTGTTTTAACATCATTAAATAGGCGCACGTCAAGCATGTGCATGTTTGTGTGTATATAAAACTAAAATATATTCAGTTAAGTATAATTAATAAACGTGTACATCCATCTAAGCGAGACTACAGTTAATAGATGTCAATTTACTTTTTGCACTCGCAGGATTAATTATTTTTTTCTTAACATTTGAAATGACGTAATAACAGAGTGAGCTCAATAGACAGCTGAGGGCTAGAGACAAAAAACTCATATTCGGGTAATTGATTAAATTCAGTTAAATTAGGAGCTTAATTAGGATATTAAAATAAAATCAATGATGGTTAGCAATGAAAATTTGAAATTATTTAACAAAAGTAAAAAGCGGTATGAGGAAAGAAGATAAAAGCCCTTTAATAAGCGTTCAATTCAATAAGAGCTTTAAAAATAAACAGACAGATAAAAGATGTAGGCAATACAATTTAATAATAATTGATTGCGCGGGTGGTGGTAACATCATCATCATTTCCAGCCACACAAAAGTCAAGGTGGTAACAATGCTTTAAATCAAGTTTGCGAGCTTGAAGTAAAAGATGAAATTGAGAAGGATTGTATCCTCAATAATTGATTAACCAGTAATGAGATAATTAGCGGCCGGCGATAGTTTTGTTATGTTGTTCGACGACTGGTTAAATACAATGAGATTAGTGTTTACTTCAAGCTCGCAAACATGATTTAAAGAATTAGCTCACTAATAAGCCAATCTTAATTCGATATTCTTAATCTTTTACTGGAGCTAGCTTCAGCTTCTGATTCGTGCAATCGTCTTTCCCTATCACTAGCCAATGCTGTACTACAAATCGAGCCTAACGGTATTTCCACAGATGTTTCATACACAAGATCATCTCGTGATTTAATTTCGATAGATACTCTAATCCATCTAGTCATCCTGTTGCGACTACATATCACTAGGCGTCTAAAATCATCCCAGTTAATAGCACGTCTCGTTTCCATTGCATGAAGGGCAAGATCAGATCCAACATACTAATGATAGTTTATGTGTTATAAATTGGCATCAGATCGGCCATTTCTGCTGGGAATGCGATAATTATTATCAGAGTTATCTACGATTGCCTGCCACACAAGCCTGGCGAATACAACTGCCCACTGCTTCCTACCAAATTTTTCCTTACTTAAGTTGTTTCGTCAAAGACTGACAAATCCCATCAACCGATTGAATTGTTTTCAGTTTTCCTTCTATTAGATTTTCTGCCACATAAGAGTAAGGAGTACCATCGACTAAGAAAATCAGGTTATTTTAAGGCGTCAAAAAGTGCTCTAACCTTTTCTCATATTATTACTACCACTCAAGTCACGTACAGGCTAGGAGCTTTAATTTGGACGTTAGAGGCTAATTGGAAACACTTGTCATAAGTGCCAGGAAATTAGCTCTAACGCTACATTGCAGCTGTGACAACTTCATTAGCAAACAGATTTTTTATCAATACTTGCAATACCGAGTTCAGATAGCTGCCGCATTTCGCAGACCTAAGATCCATTTAAATGGGTAAAATTCTTTTCCTTGCAGTTACCAGCCATTTTTCGCTCATCTTAATGACGAGATCACAAATTGTCACTTAGAATCACACTAGGTACATAGTTATGACGCAGCAATCATTTTAATAGGAAAAATAAATTAGTGCCAGTAGCAACAATTTATGAATCTAAATCTTTGAAATAAGTTTAAAATCTGCAAAACCAAGGAAATAATTACAGTGTTACAAACTACATATCTTAGGAAAAAACTCACGTAAGAAGAACAGTCAACGACGTTTTCGGTGCCAGCTGATTGTATCAATCTGAAGTAATAAATTTTCACAAAAACGTTTTAATCATAAATCATTATAAAGAATAAAGTAAAAAGCATGTCAAAATACGAAAACTATGACCTAAAATAGGAATAGACATACTAAAAGCTTGCATACATATCTACACATATACCTACAGACATACGTACATATACATGAATGCATATATATATATATATATATATATATAAAAGCATATAAATACGTCCTTTAAGAACATAAAGGCATCTATTCATACAAATGCATATACATAAATATATATGCAGATATATGCGAAAGAGCGTATCCTAATAAGTCAAAATTAGACATATCTCTCAATTGGGGCTCGTTCGCGGTTAGATTAGTGCGGGTTTCCTCCCAATCCAGTTTTTCTTAGTAAATGATTGCACGTTTTAGTATGAATAAGTGACTAAAAATTAGTACAAGGCCACAAAATTGCAAATGCAACACTTCTCTGGTTCAAGCTAAGCCCAGTGGAGTTGTCTCGATAGCCGAGCGCACATATGTGTATTTTTATTTTAATCAAGTTTGTACGCTTGATATAAACACCAAGCCCACTATAAACAAAGCACTGTATAAGGTAGCAAAGGCAATTCATCCACTACACCAGTTACGTCCTTATTGGGAACTCATTAAGTTTTGTCCAGAATTTTAACGTGAACAGGACCCAAATCTGGGCACGTTTGCGTCGGATTCTGCGAATCTTGCCACTGCGCCACGATGTCTCACACCCCATTTATTTGCAATTTTAAAACAGTAGACTAACTAATGCAATCGGCGTTCACTCACAATGTGCGCTGGCGATAGTGCATCAAGCAGCAACTGCATAAAACTAATCAGCCCGTAAATTTGTCCCTTGGTTAATGCCTCCCGACGCTGATTTAATAATTACCTAAACCGAATCGGTTAAATGAATCTTTCTACAAATAATATCCAAGCACTTGCAGCTATAGTAGGCCATTTAACGAACCTTGGCAGCATAAAATAGAAATGACAGTATACTTGACATGAAGACCTTGGATTAAGTGCTTAGGGAAATAGACGATTGATATAAAAAAGGATTTGAATAATTTACCAAAAGCTAGGTTAACTGTTGTGTGTTCAACACCTGTTGAACCACAACATTTCTTCATAATCGTTTAGCCGTCTCTTCCGTGTAGTTTACTATCTATGATATAGGCTAATTGTTTTAAATCGCCAGTACAGTTCACCTTATTTGGCGGTTAAAAAATCTATCAAACTTCCATAAAACAGCCAAGTCAAACAAGAACGGCTTTATTACTAATAAAAAGTAATAAACACCAAACAGTGTTCATTCAGACAGTCAAAGCGAATAACTTTTGCAGGCAATATTTGTTAATAAACAGTGTATATTCACAGAAGACCTCATATATTTTTAAATGCGACTCTATATGGTCTGCTTCGGAGTCTGTTTCTCTAACCAATGAACTAATCTGCCGCACGCTACACACCATTTTCAGTAATACTCTCTTTCTTAATTAGCCCTTCCTTTAGGTGGAGCACACATGGCATTTATTTCGATTTCAAGTTTTAACTAACACCCCCAAATCTGTCATTAGTGAACAGACACCTCGCTACCTTAGAATGTGGTGTTGAATTGAACATTTATATAACTAAACGATTGCTGCTTGAGCAGATTGTGATAACAATTATTTAAATCAATGTAGCGATCTTAATATAAACACAAAGCCCATTATATATATATATATATATATATATATATATATATATATATATATATATATATAGTATAATGTAGTAAAGGTAATTCATCCAGTAAACCGGTTTCGTCCCTATTGGGAACTCTTCACGTACTGTCCAGAATTTGTCACAGACAGGACTCGAACCTGGGTACATCTGATTTAGAGTCTGCTGCTCTAATCATTGAGCCACCCTGCCGCACACTACACTCAATTTTCAGTCATAGTCTAACTCATGATTTTGCTAACCTTTCATTCAGGCAGAACCTTTATGTCACCTTAGGCATAAAATTCCAACTATGCACTCCTAATCTGTCACTATAGAACAGACACCACACTATCTGTGGAAGTGGTATTGAATTGAACATTTATATAATTAAACGATCATTGATTGCCAATTTTTAACATAGCATAAACAAAAGCGTTCATAGCTCTACGGGCAAGTAGTATTTTTCTGAATCAATAGACAGTCCAGAGACAACAGAACACATGGCTGGATTACTCTCGCGTTGGGACGAGAGAAGTATCGCATTTTCCCGGTTGACAGTTTTTGACGAGACACATAGTTGAGTGCTCGAAGCAATTCTCGACGCCTGGAGACGAGTAAGGAGGAAGCCGAGTTAGCACAGTTTGCCGGCTGTAAACTTCAGACTATCAAAGCAGGTCGACAAAAATTCCTCAGACAACGGATAAAATATTTTTATTACGTATTTTGGTATTTTGCTCCAGAACTATGGTAGCGTTGTCACTCGCCCTTATCCCAGCAATTCCTGAAGCTTTTTTTCTGAATATGGCATTTCACGACTTTTACTGACGCAACAGAGATGTGAATTAGGCACTAGCCTACTCTTTTCCTAATTTCCTTCGAATATACGATTATACTAAACTTTGTCATTAAATACACACAAATAAATAAGAGATTAAAGCATATCTTTTAATGGATTCGCTGGGAAGATGAACTTAACAGAAATAGTTAAGTGTGCCTCTCTATTTGACTCTGTTAATCGCTAAATTCTCGCAGACATTTGTTCGTTCAAGCATACTATGCACATTCAGATTTAATGTACGAATACATAAATATAACCCAATTTTGGATTAAAGAAATTGGCCATCAGAACGATGATTACCCATCAATACCGGTCCAACCATTTCCTAGAATTTATACAGTAACCTGGCTAGCATGGTAATCAAAAAATCTACTGAGACTGTTCAGACCACCACAACAAGTTATGTCAATTAAAAAATTCATACAAAATGAACAGACAAATATCAACTAAAAAGGATCATTGCTATCAAGTCCATTACGAGAAGACATGCCAAATTAAATGTCACTAAATAGGTTATCATAGGCAAAAACTATACAGAAATACATATAATTTATAATCTAATGTTTCACTGCAGCATAACAATTGAAAATATACAGAATGCTCAAATCTGCGATACCATGATGGACAACCTTGTATTTCAATACTCCTATTCACAAAGCAAAGCTTTTTTCCGATGCAACTATCTTTAAATATCAGATGCAGATTACCTGACCAATGTTCCTCTCTTCATCGGATAATTTTTTAACCATGTACCGAGTTCATTCATCGGTTCATAGTTCATCACTCCAATTAAAGACAAACTAATAACGCAAGTTTGAAATTTCGCTTGTATGGTTTCATTTACATTTGTTAATGTCAGCTGCAGTAAATCGTAATAATCTCATAATAGCCACCGATGTTACACACGGTAAGTTTGCGTCGCCTTTGTGAGTTTGTCTATAACTGCTATGTATTCAGTTAAGCATAAATAAATACACGTTTACATACAAATAAGTGAAGCTACAGCGACCGAATGTTTCTGAACAGCAGATGAAGAGTTCCAAATAAGAACGAAACCCGTCTATTGGATGAGTTGTCTTTCTAAGTTTTACAATGTTTAGTATATACTGACAAATATATGTATATAATTGGACTGGTGTTTATATCAAGATCGCAACCTTGATTTAAAATGTAGTTTATTTACCCACTGCACTTTTATATTTACCATCGGAGATGACGCAAAACGAATAACCTCTGTGGTTAGAGAAATTAACAATGTAACACAAATACACCCATGGTAAACTAATTTCAGGGTGTGTGATCAAAAGGTTTGCAAAATAAAATGCTAAGTCAGAGATGAAATTAAAACAAAATAACTAAAAGATGACATTATAACGATGGCACTTCAAATAATTGAATAATAATTACTATATTTATAAAGCCATACATAAGCTAGTCCTAGTCCAATATTCTTAATTTTATGCTGGAACTAGTTTCCGATACCGATTCATTCTACCTTTGGTTAGTGCTGTATCCAAATGGAATAAGCTTTTCATTTTAAGAACTTTTTGATCACTTATCCTGGCATGATTTTACCTCAGGTGTAGTTGTATCACTTTGCTCCCGCCCCTGACAATTGAGGTCACCCTTAACTACATTATTACACATGATGAGTGGAACAAGTGTTGCCAATGCAAGAGTGGCCAGGCATAAATATTAATGAAACGCAATTTCGTATTAGGTGTTGAACGCCTAGTAACAAATTAGTTCAGTTGTGACCAGAAGGATAAACCAAAGACAGCATGAACGTAAAATCTAATCTCGTGCACATTCGATTCGTGCTTACTGGCAATTCATAAGTAGGAGCCGGTATTCCGCCCTTTACCCACTATATATTTGTGTGAGGAATGTGGGATAATAGGACGCACCAATCTCCTAGACGAATGTGCAAACCTGAAGTATTGAAGCTAACTTCATATAAAGGCTTCGACAATACGACTTCAAATCTAACTCCCAATATATAATCTATGTACCGAAACTTTTAAGGGTACCAATACGGGCTATTGTGTCAGTACTCGATACCAACATTATGGTATCAAAAAGGTACATGTTACTACCACTATGATTGCCGAATCTGTACATGGTCCCAACAACATGGATTTCAATGTATGCTAAAGTCGAACAAAGCTGAGAATATAACTGTTTCTGAACATTTGTTATCCCAGGAAATCCATACACTCTGAAAATACTTAATACACAATTGCATATATATTAGTTCTCCGAAACCAACAGTTTTTAACTGTTATATATTTAATTAAATGATGTTGTGATTACCGCGAAATGTGATAACTGATACTAATTAGGGCTAATGTATGGATTTGCTGGAGTAACAGGGATTCAGAAATAAATTTAATTCTCAATTTTGGTGAAGTTTAACATACATTGAAATCCATTGTGTTGGTACCATATACCGATTCGACAGCCATAGTGTTGGTACCCTGTACCTTTTTGGCAATCATTGTGTTGGTACCCTTTACAGGTTTAGTATATATTAAATATATATGAGCGAGTCATATTTTCAAAGACTATATATGAAGTTAGCCTCACTACTATACGTTTATACATACGTCTAGGAGATTGTGCCATCCTATTTTCCCACACTCGTCACCCAAATATATAGTGGGTAAACGGCGTAATGCCCGCTCCTACTGATTAGTCGCCCGCAAGCACGAAACGAATGTACACGAGATTACACTTTCCGTTCATGCTGTCTTAGGTTTATCCTTCTGTACATATCTGAAATAATTTGTTACATGGTGCGCAACATCTAATACAAAATTGCAAATACATTAGTTCTCCGCCACAAACAGTATTTAACTATTAATGAAACGGTTTCAATGGAATTTTAAACTTAATTTATTAGTTTATCGTTAATTGGAGTGATTAGATGTGGACGAAAGAAGGAGCTCGGAAAAGTGTTTTTAAAATTACCCGTTGAAAAGAGGAACTGGGAGCAATTCTGTACAAGTCACAACATGGATCTGGTAATTGTGCACTGCCCAGTATCACACCAATATATTTCTTGTACTCTCGGAAAAGCCTCTGACACCACTTGAACGCAATACTTAGCATAATTTGTGAAAAGAACTTTCGAAAGGAAACCATAAAATTAGGTTAATAATGCTTGAAAACTTACGCCGTCTCTTGGGAAACACCGTGGATTTCCTCCAGCCGATTACGCTGAGACAACTCCAATTGATAACAGGCATCTTTGATAAGCTGAGCAAACAAGTTGTACTGAGCCAAGTTAAGATTACTATCTATCGAAAGACTTAGAACAAGCGGCAGCAAACGAGTTGCAAGCTGGTCTTTGCAGACGCCCAACTTTTTGTGCGACACAGCGATTTTTAAAATAGCTTTAGTTAACAGGAAATGAAAATAAATAATCATTTATTATAAATCAGCCTATCTTGAAATTATATTGAAAAGTACCATAGAGAGGAGCTGGTAGCGTAACCAACCATATAATCAATTCTAATCCTCATCATCTAAAACCCAACCTTGAGTGAAGTAATGACGCTACATTGCCACACAGCCAATGGCTGGTCCATTATACAAAGAAGAAAAATTATTTTATCAATTCCCTTTTTGAATGTTAGGGTAAACATCGACACACTGAATAAGCCGCAATCGTTCAGCTGATTATAAAAGCAAAAAACATGAACCTGCCTTCAAAAATTGAATATTTTCTATTCAATAAACTGTAAATCAATGATAATACAAACAGTAAATCACAAATTTATTATGATGTATATAACCCGTCACTTAAACATGAACTATTTAAGTTTATATTTATATATATATATATATATTGCAAAAAAGCAAAATAATCTCTTTATTATCGTAATAACTATGACTCGTCAAGATTAAATTGAATTTCTGTTTAATCATGTCTGGTCGCGGAAAAGTAACAATAGGTTTTTGAAATTGTGTCGCAGAGGTTCAATCTAAGGTTTAGTGGCTAAATGGCTGTAATACTAAAATACGTTTTCGTGTCTAGTCACCTTATTCCTAGCTTTGCCTGACGATGGATATTAGCACCGTCAAAAACGAAAGTCAACAGCAATACAAGATGAAACACCGTAATTTGTTTCCAATAGATGGTGACTGTATCCGCATTCATTACTATAGAGTTGCCGATCAAGTTGGTTAGAGTCCACCAAAATTTAGGAAGAAAATTTGCGCAGAACGACTCAGTTGGGTCAAGTTAAGGATTCAATTGTCGAAACGCATGCATTTTATAAGCATCAATAATTAAATTAAGTGCCAAATATGAAAATGGTAATTCTTCAAAATGCAACTATAATTAGTACGAAGAAAATTTATACAATTTAAATGAGCATTAGTTGTGCGGGCGGTGATAACAATTACTTTAATCAACGTTCCTATCTTGATATAAACACATGACCCATTACGTAAATATATTTTTCAGAATAAACCAAGCACTGTATAGTGTAGAAAAGGTAATTCATCCAGCAGACCGGTTTCAACCTTATCGGAAACTCATCACATACTGTCCAGAATTTGCCACAGACAGGGCTCGAACCTGAGCACGTCTGCTTCAGAATTTGTTGTTCTAGCCACTGAGCCACCTGCTGAATCTGTAAGACGATATAACTGGCATGTCTTCGACTTAATAGATATAATTGACCTGGGCAATTATAACTTTCATTTTTCACCAATTAATAGGCTGATGCGAAAACCCTGTGTCGTTGGCATTATGTTTTACACTAGTGGTAGCTGTGATGTTACTATCTGTCCTATAAAAAATTAAGCATCAAGGCAATTCAAACTCATACCTCGACCTAAAGCAAAGATTGTTACATATATTTGCATGTGATAACTCGAAATTAGATCACTCGGCTGAACTGGTGATCAAGCACTAATTGTTGGAATCAATAAGACAAGTCCCTTAAATAACTGGTTTACTGCAGTATAAACAATATACTTCAGACTGAACATGTATGCCAAGCAATAACTTTAAGCATCACATGGTAAGAAACGACACAAGAACTAAATAAATTTCTACATTAGTTACATTGCTCAATAGGAATAAGGAACCAGATGATATCAATCAATGAAATGAAGTTAGAAAAATGTTTAACGGACATTAAATGAAAAACAACTAAAATATCTTAGTTTGGAATATGTGCTTTTTATAGCTATAAAATAGAACTTGCGTAAATTGATCCTAATGAAGAAAATCGAAATACCTAACTTCATTAATACAGTGGACATTTTTCATATTAATTTCATAATGGAAAAAGCCATCTTTATTTAATGAAATATTTTCCAGCTAACGATCAACTGTTTCTAACGTAGCTTTGAAGGCAACTAGAGTTTAAAAAATTTGTAAAACAGTGCATTCAGATTCTTTAAATCAAGTTTGCAAGTTTGAAGTAAACACCAATCCATTGTATTTAATCAGTTGTCGAACAACATATCAAAACTACCGTCAGTCACTTCAAGTTCGCAAACTTTATTTAAAGAATTTTTACCACCTCCTGCGCAATCAGTGATTGTTTAATTGTATTACCTATACGTATTTATGTGGCGAAAATGCTTTTATAATCAAAGTCATTCGGCCTCACATCTTTGTACAGTACATAATGTGCGAGGGATCTATATCCCCGTTATATATATATATATATATATATATATATATATATATATATATATATATATAATATATAAACATGTTGTTGGTAAAAATAAATATGGAATAAGAAAGCAAATGCAATACATCTACTAAATCGGTTTCATTCTTACTGGCACTTATAAGTAATGCCAGAATTTTCAAGGCCAGTATTTGAGCACGGGTATTTGGTTCAGTCACGCAACCCATCTTTTACGCCACAAACGTCAAGCATTGCATGCAATAATTAGCTATCAAAAAACTTATTCATTTTGTCAGTCATTTCTTCAGGTCGATCTTCGAGAGCATCGCTTTCGGCCTTAGGTTTAAAGAAGCCAACCTCGAGCAATCTTTATAAAACAGACAACAAACCACCTGGTTAATTAATATTGAATAAAAGGATAATGACAGAATTTTTTTCATAAACTATTTTTCAGTATAAACTCAACATAGCATAAGATACTAAATTCAATGCTTATATACTTATCATTAATAGGAGAAAACACATTTAATAACAATGTTTATGCTTATTCTTTAAATTATGTTTGATAACTTGAAGTAAACACCAATCCAATTGTATATAGCAACATAGCAAAACTACCGTCAGTTAGACCTACTGACTTGTTTCGACCATCCATGATCATCATCAGAGTACGACAGCAAACTGACTAGCGAGGATCAAACCGCAATGCATATATGGAAAGCAACATTAGATATGCGGCTCTCACCACTAGTAGTTTTGCATAAATTGTGCTTGACTGGAAATGTCGGCGGCACAATATATATGCTGTCACGAACATTATCTCTTTCTGCAGCTTTCGCCATATATATATATATATATATATATATATATATATATATATATAAAGTAATACAATAAATAATCAATGATTACGCGAGTGGCGGTAATTACAATGTTTTCTTTATACAAATACTGTATTTTCATTTGGCTATGTGTATAATAACTAGTCTGATGTTCAAGTTTACTTCTATTTCTCGTTGATAATTTATTGTTAGGTCAATCACCTGGCTTCCGATATTTGCGGGAACAGATCGAACAATGATGTTATTGGATAAGGGATAGGTTTAATCACATATTTTAGTTGTCCAAAATCAGTCGTAAGATGGAGCGAAATATCCTTTTTCACAGCGTAAATTATAGGAGATTGAAATACAGATGAGGACGGTTCTAAAATGGAGGCAAAATTCTCCCTGGCATTTCTTGAACAGTCGCCGCCAAAATTTCTTTTAAAGAGCGCCATATACTCCTGCCGGTTCATAATGGACGTGCAACTCTAGTCAAAATTAAAAATGATCGATCATATACCAGGGTATTTCGGTGCAATCAGGAGGCTCATAGAGTGTATCGTTCTGGATTCAGAACTACTTCCACTACTCGAGCTTTCCTCACACTCAATTGCAGTTATTATAATCATCACCGACAGCAATAAAACAGCCTTTAATAAATAATACTTCACTACCATATAAACATAAGAAAAATAAATTTTAAAATAAATAAAACTAATAATAAAAAAATTAAAAAACGAAAAGACGAAAAAAATAATAATTTAACACAAAGAAAAAATTGTTACCGGAGAGTGATTTATGAATGTTAGAATCTAGTCCAGATGGAGATACTTACCTAGGTAACATACGGAAATGAGACAACCTAAGCCACTATAGTGTTCCTTTGAGAGGTGATCTTCCAGCTGAGATCTTCAAAGGAAAAGTAGTTCGAGCGACTAAAGAACAGTTTCCATCAATACAGGTGAGAGTGGTGTTCAATACAAAACTGATGCGCACAAATGAAAAAGAAAGACTCTCTGTGACGTCAACACCTTTGTCTGTATACAAAGTTCAATTTACCAGCAACGCTCAGTACATCGGCAGATCAAAAAATAAGGTTCCAAACTAGAATAAATCAGCATCTCCCTAAAAAACTTTTAAAGAGGGGTGCAGCTCTTGCGCAAAATCAGCAATTTGCGGACATGTACTACTCACAGGTCATGCTGTTAGTAGTAGCAATTTTTCAGTTCTGTACAAGGCAAAAACGGAAAAAATGCTTCTGGCTTTAGAAGTTATTACAATTAATAAGCTGAACCCCCGCTTAAGCGTGCAGAAAGTAATTCAAAAGGAAATTAAATTGGACTGGAACAAAGGCATAACTGACAGGCCTTCAAAAATAGCCTACGCACCGCAAAATACGACACACCCGTCAATTACGGACGCATTTAAAATGAAATCGACGTCACACCACATGACGTTACGCAAAAGGAGTGGTCTAAATTGCGTAAAGCAAAGAAAGACATAGCGAAGAGGGGATTGGTTACGACAAATGTACAGTTGGGATTGGATGAACGAATATATTAACGAATCCAGAATAATGGCTGTAGATACTGGTAGAAATAAGATTTATTAATAAATGTTATTCCATGGAATAAGGTGTTTCTTCATATATATATATATATATATATATATATATATATATATATATATATATATATATATATATGCATATATAAATTGGTAAATAAGCAACACTGAGTTCTAAACCTGAAGTGCATACGATTCACACGGAATATTGCGTATCAGTCAGTTAATTATCTAATAATATATTTATATCTCTGTACCCCATCTTATAGAAAAAACTAAGTATCCAAGTAAATATATATACATATATGGCAGTTCCCGAACTCAGGTGCATAGGATTCACAATAGCCATAGTACATCAGCAGAATACATATTTATATTATACAAATATTTCAGCATCCCTTTATATAGCTTAAACGATGACAAATTGCGAAACCGGATTTATCAAAATTATCAGATCTGTGTTGTCATCAGCTCAGGTTAAATACCAGTTGTTTAGGTCGGTGGGGGATATTTCGGCTGCCATTGGGGGGCAGCACTCGTCTATCCACGGCACACCACGAGTTTAAAAGAGCAAACTAATGAATCAAGTGTGATATTTCCTCTATTCTTATCATTTATACTGCTGACAGACCGTTCACTAGGTAGGGGCGCGTCAAGTTTCTGTTTCGATAATTGATGTTTATCCAACAATTTGAATCCAGAGTGGTCGGATATGAATTTGCTATTTAAATGTGTTATACTAATTGTTTTACCATTTTAAATAACGTAATTGAGGTCGCTCGCACATTCTAGACTGGAGAGCCCAATAGATCAGATGTCCCTTTCATAATTCCATGCGAAGGTAAGTGATAAAACTAGAAAACAGATGAACCATGTACGTGTGGAATTTCACTCAAACCACTCAAGTTGTACTTAAGATCGGCTTGTTTAATACCAGATGAAGTCATCTCATTAAATAAGCGCAAGTCGCGCATGTGCATGTGCGAGTGTATACAAAATTAAACTATGTTCATTTTAGTTAAGAAGACTAGTGCCCAGGGTAAGGGACTCTCTTAAAACGTTACTCATATCGTGTTTTTTAAAGCCATTGCTTTTACATTCCTGCTTACTTTATAGTCTGGTAATACCATAACTCTTCGATCTTCCTTCGCTATGTCATTATTTATGCATCTTAAATTAAGATTAATGTATGTATGCGGGACTACTATAGGTGATAGACGCATATCTAATTTTACTTACCAAATATAAGTATTGCGGTTTGATCCTCGCTAGTCAGTTTACCATCGTACTCTGATGATGGTCATGGAAGGTCGAAACGCGTCAGTACATGTGACAGACGGTAGATTTGCTATGTTATTCGACGTCTGATTTAATACATTTGGATTAGTGCTTACTTCAAGCTCGCAAACTTGATTTGAATAAATAATCATTGTTGCTTCTATTAAATTTAGAGGGCAACCATTAGATCTGAATATATCACCCATTCCGCCTAATTCCAGCTTCCTATGCATTATTTACTTGGCCCAACAAGATGTTCGCATCCACTGTTTTCAATTTTACTCAGGATATTTCGGCTTCCTTTTTCGGAAGCCTTTGTCAACGAAAAACACATCCCACAAACAATTTGACAATCATTAAGTCAAGTGTTAAATTTAGTTTAAACTGTTTCATTTCTACTTACTGGTAGATCTCCTAAGCATAATAGTCTTTTCACTGGGTAAGTGTGTACCATTTATGTGTGTATGTGTCTGAATGTTTACACTAATATAAATGAAATAACATTGACCTAACAACACCTAATGAGGTAATCCTAAAAGTAATTAAAACATATTTAACTACTCATCCTCTATCATCTGCAAGGAAATAGTAATCCAGCGGTTTTATTCGTTAACTTGAGTGAGTTGTTGATTCCAATTCATGCAACCTTCACTTCCTACCATTATTTAGTTCTGTATTTCAAATAGAATCGGGTGATTTTTCTACGGTTGTTTCATTCATTGCATCATTTATCGATTTAATTCCGATGGATTCTCTAATTAATCTTGTCGATCTAATACAACCAAACATTGGTATGCGCCTGCAGCCATCCCAATTAATTTTTTGCTTCGTCTCTAATGTATAACGTGCAATATCTGATCAATTAACAAGCCTATACTTGCATGCGACTCTATGATCCCCACTTCTTACCTTAATTTGATGCATTTTTTCACTCACACACATGAGGTTACAGTCGTTACATTATATTTCATGAATTCCTGATGTGTCTTACGATTTAATTTTCTCCTTTTGAATTGGAAGTTTAAAACCTAGGTTCAGGGTCTGTTTTAAAATAGTACCTACATTGCATATCAACGCTACATTCTTTATTTTCCTACACAGTTTTGAGTCAGGTATTACCATGACCCTCTGATATTCTTTTGTTTGATCTAACATCACGTATTCCCAATTATGATAAAATTTAATTATGAAAATCATCATAATAGTTACTCAATAGCACTAAATAATTCTCGCCATCGACCTAATTCAATCTTCCTATCTTTTGTATCTATAAGTCTGAAGCTTCGGATTGTCATCACCGATTTTCTTTCTATATGAATGATTTAACGTGAAGTTACGAATGATACCTGAATAGGTATCCGTATAATAAGCATCTCGTTCTAATTTTGTATCATTTTTAATTGATGTTACATCAATAAATGAAAATGCACAACATGGTTCACCTTCAATCGTGAATTTCAGTTCGCCCACATGATTGACTACGTTTAAGAGATTTATCAGTTCATCCTCTCCATGACTCCAAATAATTAATGTCATCGAAGGATCGTGCATACAGCCTTGGATTTATGGGTTCCATATCTAAGAGGTTTTTCTCCATGCAATTCTTGACAATTGTTTCCCATTGTAAAATCTCTAATTTGCTTATAATATTCATTCCTAAATATCAAATAAGTAGAATTCATACAGGTGTTCATCGTCTCAATAACATGTCTCATCGTCATCCTTCTAATACTACCGCGTAATAAACCAAAAACGCGGAAAATAATCCAGTGCTTTGGATAATAATATATTGGTTTATTTTGACACTACATCTATGATTTTCATTTAGATAACATTTATCGGCAATCTAAACCAAATGGTATGAATTCATCAGTGTATGGTTTAAGAAATACGAATATTTCCTTACGCCACGACATCGAAACTTAAATATTTTATATGTTGGGGAGTGTTGGACATTAACAATAATTCTCAAACGGTTACCTGGTTTGTGTATCTTTACTAGACCATACACTTTGCGCGCAACTGCATCTCAATGTATGAGAGTGTTACCAGGTGCTTGATCTAATTCGTCATTGGCAATAATGTTATTGATCAATAATTTAACTTCTCATTTTGGCATATCCATAGGATATTAACTATTTTTTAAGATGTTTCTACTTCATAATGTGTTTTACAATTTTCCTTTACGTGCGTTAGCACAGTTATGACTATGTAAAATTCAAACTTAATAATATGTCTTTAAATCAAGTTTGCGTGCTTGAAGTAAACACCAATTCCATTGTATTTAACCAGTCCTCGAACAACATAGCAAGACTAACGCCAGTTGCAGCGCACTGACGCCTTTTGACCTTCCATGATCATCATCAGAGTACGACGGCAAACTGACAAGTGAGGATCAAACCGCATTGCATATATATGGAAAGCAAAATTAGATATGCGGCTCTCACCTTTAGTAGTCTTGCATACATTGTACATGACTGCAAATATCGGCTGCACAATTTCTATGCAGTCACAAACATTAACTATTTGCAGCTTTCTCCACACAATTATATTGACATTAAAATTAAACAATAATTGATTGCGCGAGTGGTGGTAACAATTCTTTAAATCAAGTTTGCGTGCTTGAAGTAAACACCAATCCCATTGTATTTAACCAGTCCTCGAACAACAATCAATTATTGTTTAATTGTCCTGGATGAATTGCCTTTTCTACATTACACAATTATTAGTTTATACTGACAAATTTATGCACATAATGGATCAGGTGTTTATATCAAGATCGCAACCTTGATTTAATTACTTAGACCACCTATATTGTGCTCTTATTTTATTTGCAAAGAAAAGGTTGCGTTTAAACACTGAAAGAGATTGTTAAACTTAAAATAATTCATACGCAAATTTTATAAAGCCTTAAATAGTCTTTATTAAATCAATATCTGAATGAAGAGAACGAAAGTAGAAAAGATTCGGATTTTAAAGATACATGTAAATCAGGCTTTTCTGCCAGAAATTCAATTGGATTTCAGAATTCAGAAATTATTTTACAAAATTGGTGATGAAAATAGCAAGCTGACAGTACGTAACACGGGTAAGTTGATCCAATAAGCAGACTCCTTATTTATGTAGGCCAACCAGCCAATCTGACATTCTCAGAGCAGTGTATCGATAATATGCGTCTTAAAATGACAGTCACCTACCATATCAAAAACATGTTGCAAAACGAAGAATGCAAAGCGTGATCTAGTAGCAATATACGCGCACATAGAATGGCAAGTAATAAAAACGTCTTTATGCGACAGTCTAAAATGCATTCTTTATGGTTCAGCCATTTTTCGCATTTTTGACTTGAATTGAGAAATAAATCGCGTATTGAAGCATAAATTGATTATAAAGCAGGTATATACAGCACTTGAATCTGGCGAGAAGAAAGTGGTCTTTTTAATTCTTCTTTGTATACCAGCTTTATAATCAATTTATACTTCCACATATAATTTTTCTATTCACTTCAAATTAAAAAGTGCATAAGAATAACGGAACTAAAATTTATACATGATATTAACTGCCGTGGGGCACCAATGCCTCGTCGAAAGATCAATAAATAAACTTCACTTAACTGAAGATTTGGCGAGGAATGTGAAAGGAAAAGATTTCATTTTTAGTGCAAGGAAAATGACCGTCTCCCTCAAAGATTTAACAAAATATGCCGTCAGCTTCAACACATGCCAAGTTAAGAATTTAAGGGATTGCGACACAGCGACATTAGATTAATGAAGCCAAGCAAAGGCTCAATTATTCACCTGTTCTATTATGTACAAACATTTATCAGTGTAAACTAAGAATTTTAAAATGTAGAAAAGACAATTCATCCAGTAGACTGGTTTTGTCCTTATTAGAAACTCATCACATACTGGCCAGTATTTGACGCGGACAGGACTCGAACCTGTGCACGTCTGCTACGCAATCTTGACGCTCTAAAGACTGAGCTGCCCTGCCGCACGCTGCACATAATTTTAATTTACATATAAGCATATGTTTTCGATTAGTCTTTCCGACAGGTAGATTTGCCAATAAGAACGAAACCGGTCTTCTGGATGAATTGCCTTGTCTACATTATACAATGCTTAGTTTATACTGAAAAATATATGCACATAATGTCACAGGTGTTTATATCAAGATCGCAACCTTAATTATTTAATTAATTAATTGTTATCACCGCCCGCGCAACCAATGCTCATTTAAAAGGCTCGGGTATTGTTCTTGTTAATGTCACTAATTATTTGAATCAAGTGAGCAATGTTATTGACGACGAACGGAAATTCAAACCATGCCGACTAAATCACGGCAGATCGGAAGCTAGCGAAGATTTAATATGGCGTGCGATTAACATTTTGTGTAAGGCAATTCAACAAAGAATTGACAATGCATTATCATCATCATCATCATCATCATCATCATCATCATCATGTCCAGCCATACAAAAGTCAAAAGTGACTAACGTTTCACTGCCATATAACCATAAGGAGTGAAAAAAAGTATATATGTGAATTTAGACAACTTATTAGTGAGATTTACGAGGGAGAGAGGCAGAGAGAGAAGGAATACCTTGCTACTATGAGTAAATTTATCAGAATAACTCACAGAAATGAGGCAAACTAAACCTCGCCACAACACCATTATGGCCAAGTTAGCATTCGGGCAAGGCAACATCAGCAATACAGCTTCCTTGCGGATTTCACAATGCGAATTATAATGAAATCGAAAACAATATACGTCGTCTCAAACAAGCAAAACCAGTCGGCACAAATGCCGCGAGAATGTACAGCCTACTGAAATTGCACAAAGTATATGGAACGAAAAACTTGCCGTCATTAAGATCAATAATGTCAGTGATTAATACACAGCAAAAACTAGCGAGAGCACCAAAAACAGTTCTACAACCAGTAAAATTGAAATTTCTAACAATTGTGGTCGTGCTGTTTCCTACATTGTACATGTCAAATCCTATGATGTCAAAAATAAAAAAAATAATTTCTTTCGGTGTAATAAATTTATTCATAAGCATCCCTGTTGGCAAAACCATTGATTACCACAGTATGTTCATCGATAGAAACCAACCATCATTCACTATAATTACAAATAATCTAAACATTCTCGTCAATATGTGCACTCAAAATCTTCAATGCAATTTTAATTATCAATTTTTCACGAAAGTAGATGGAATGGCGATGGGCAGTCCATTAGGAAATCCACTAGCTGATGTCGACGTGTTCTATCTCGAAACATCAAAGCTGTAATCACTTAGTAAATAATAATTTCATACATATCTGAGGTGTGTTTATGACACACACGTAATCAAAAAGGAAGATATCGAAACAAATGATTTGATTAAAGATTTTAACAAAGTGGACATCGCATTCAGTTTATTTGTGAGCACGAAAACCCTCTGCCTAACGTACTAATTTCTCTGGATTTATTGCTATTTAGAGAGGAAGATGACGATGTAAAGAGGAAAACATATCGAAGGCAGACATGGACTGGACAACACATCCATCGCCACAACGCTGTCCCAATTTCTCAAAAGAGAAAGTTGATACGCAATTTATTCTACAGAATAAGAAAAACCCGGTCTAATGAATTTCAATGTCATGAACGATCGATGGTCAGGAAACTTTATTAGCAAACGGGTACTCCTAAAAGTTGGATGAAACAGACATGGAGCATAAACAACGATAGAAAAGCAATGAACCTGCGCTCAACCAAACGACGACATATGTCAGTGTCTTTTTTGACAAAGATGCATCATCCAAAATATTTACTCAAAGGATTTTAAAAAAACAGTGAATTCTCGAATGCCTAACACATAATTGATGTTTACATATAAAAAATGTCTACTAAACTTAAATGTAAAGGATGAGCTCCCCGAAATCGAAAAATTCAGCATTGTTTATTTATACAAATAGCATACCGGCTCAGTGCGCTATGCAGGCCGGGCAGGCCAATTACTAAAGAAGCGAAATCAAGAAAATTTTAGTCTGCATACAGCTTGTATGGGGAAGAAAGTTTGCGCAATAGCTGAACTCATTTTATATAAAAATCACAATAAATCATTTGGGTTTCCAAGCGTTTTTCAAAGCATAAAAATGAAAATTATTACGAAGAGCAGAATGAAATTTTGTGTCAAGTTTGTTTGTGTGTGCGACAGAGAGAGAGAAAGGTAAGGTGTGCGTTCGTTTTTGCGTGTCTGAACAGTTACGTTCTCCGCTTCTTTTTTTTATTGTATAATTTATATGTTTAATCCAACGTTTTTCTTCTTCGTCTTCATAAAAATGACTAAAAAAGTACTACATATAACAGTCGAGTTCAGTTCTGGCGAAAGGAAAATGGTCTTTTTATACTGTTTTAAATATCTGCTTTACAAAGGTATTATACTTCCATACATGATTTATTTCACAATTCAAATTACATATGCAACAAAGTTAGCAATGTTGTATAAACCTGCTTTAAAAGAATGTTATGCTTCGTTACACGATTTATTTCTCAATTCAAACTCGAAAATTGTATTATCGCTTCAAGCGTACCTAAAGGTTTAAACCTTCCGCAGACACACGAAAATAATTTTCCTCATAAAAATCAAGAGAATTAAACAAAAATGTTACGCAATTGCGTAACTTCTAAAATACCACAACTTTGGTACCAATATCAAAATTTATAACCAGAATAAACAAAACTGTCCCACTTAAAGTCAAAAAGGCCACTGACCATTCGAAATTGGCAAGACAATCACAATTACGGCGGTGCAAATATTCACGAACCAAAAGGGAAGCTGGCGATTGGCAAGATAAAACTAGTAGTACAAGAGTAGAAATTTGTTGTCAGCCGCATAATGGATTCTCAACCGTTTTTACAAGCCATCGTGAAGTGGTCTAGTCGATGTAACCTCAGTAACAGACCCTTCCGGGGTCCTCTATATTCATAATTAAAATACCTATTTAAGTTTGAAAGCAAGTATTGTTGCATGTATGAATGTAAGTAATTATTAATGTTTGCTTACGTGTATGTATAGACTCAATATTTCATCAGGTAGCAAAGGAAATTCATCCAGTAGACCGGTTTAGTCCTTATTCAAAACTAAAAGTAATTTCCAGAATATGACGCGAAGGAACCTCGAACAGGAGCACATTTGCTTCGGAGTCTATGACTCAATTCACTGTGACACACGCAAATTATAAACAATTTTCACTTATATACTAGCGTATGTTTTTGGTCAGCCTGCCGATCATGTGGAGCCTATGCCGCAATCCTTTTGACTTAAAATTCAAACTACCTACCTCCAATGTGTAATTTTAAACAGGGCAAGTGATATTAAATTGAAGAGTTGGGGCTGGAATTGTTCATATATATATATATATATATATATATATATATATATATATATATATATATTCTTATAATTAGGAAAACAACACATAAATAACAAAGTGGATAAAGGCCATTTATTTCGTGAATACTAAACATCTCTTATACAATCATACATATTTATACATTTTGGGTTTTCAATTGATTATGCTATTGGTAACAAATCTGACTCGTTATTACTGTTGTTTCTTGTTTTGACTAGTTGGTGAGTGTGTATGCGTTTGTGTTTGTGTTGTGTATGCGTGTTTGTATGTAAAGGTCATTCTCGCAGTATTGCGAAGTGATGTCTGAGATCTTGTCATTATTGTTTTGGTATCTTGAGAGTTAGCCATTTGTGCACATTGTTCACTGTTACATGTACAAGTGCTATTTTTCCCAGTTTAGTTGATCGTTTCACCCCGCTGCGCAAGATTGCTATTTTCGCTTGGTTACAACGCTAATGTTGATTGCAATGTTAAACGCTCACATTGTTTGGAGACTTCTGTCATCGTATGCGCCTCTGTTATTTCCACTTCACATTGTTGCCAATCCGATTGTACGTTTGTTGATTCTAGTAGAGGGCCTAATGGTTCTTGGCTGGATACTAGTAGATTGTTGTTGAATTTTGTTATTCTTGGCCAGTCGATAAGGATATCATGTTGATGAAACTTTTGAATGTTAAGGTCAGGTGCTTGTTGTTTTATGTATATATATATATATATATATATATATATATATATATATATATATCTGCATGAACTCATGTACCTGTTTGTGCGTAGGCGTATTTGTGGCTCACGGCCATAGAAAGTGGATCCAAGCTGGTTGGCACGCTACAGTCACTTTACCTCATGTGAAACGTTTATTTTGCTGGGCTGTTGACAATTTGTGTCTATCATATATTTTTGGAATGAGAGCAAGCTAATCAGACACGGAGAGCAAGTTTCAGCTGCTAAGCAAAACTCAAACCACCATAGCATTAAAACCGGACGCTCCGGAATCTGAATTTCGTTAATTATTTGGAATGATTTGTTAGGATTAAACGAACATTGGTTGTGCAGGCGGTGATAACAATTACTTTAATCAAGGTTACGATCTTGATATAAACACCTGGTCCATTATATACATACATTTGTCAGTAAAAACTAGGTATTGTATAGTGTATAAAAGGCAATTTATCTAAAAATGTATGTACATAATGGGTCATGTGATCATATCAAGATCACAACCTTGATTAAATAGTTAAGATTAACCCAAAACGGATTGGATACATTTTTTATTGAGAAACATAATTATTCACAATGTCATTCACAGTCTCCAAACCTACGTTTATATTATTTACAGATTAATAATGACCTTGATGTCCAATCTCCTCATTGTAATTCCTGGCTTTACGAATGAAATCTGTTTAATATTTAATCATATCGAATTTATTTTAAATATCATCTTTCATTTTTCTATATGAACATCTTTCTACCATTAGACAAATTTTATTTTAATCATACTTTCACTTTTATTCTAATTTTATATAATTGGCGTATACATTAATTTCCATTAATAACTACTAATATTTAAATCTTTGAATCCTGACTTTCCATAAATTACTTTAGGCATGTTTACATGATTCCTCCCTTGCTGTACCCAACGTGATGTCTGCATTCACTGCTTTCAATTTTACACCGTATATCTCGACTTCCGGTTTCGGAGGCCTTTTTCAACGGAAAGCAAAACACACAGACAATTTGAAAATCATTAGGTCAAGTTACTTGAGTTGATATTGTAAAAATAACGAACCTCCTTTGAAACAAGTTAACAAGTATAGAGAAATTAGCAATCTGTGATTTTGATTCACATAGTCAGTTGTATTTGATTAAATTAAACTGTGCAAATTAACATTCATAAACCTGTGTACCCAGATACACCTGCCAGATGAATAGCGCTAGCCAAGAATATAAACAAGCATGTAGAAACGAGGGTTCTCACTTGCTTCATTTTTTTTCTTTTAGTAAAGCACATGGACTGAAGATAACATGCACAAATGCGTGCCGGAATAATCAAAACCGAAAAATATCTATTCGATTGTGTGTATGTATGCTATAAGCATCGCAAGACTAATAGATACACGATGGCCTGTTTACCAGACAATTCATCGGTAAACAATAGTGGCCTAAAAGCAGTAAAGACAAAAATAATGAACAAACAGCAGATATTCGTGTAAAGTCGAGACGACTCTAGAGCACTAGCCTATTAAACTTAGAACTATGTCGCTATCAAGAAGTTCGCAAAACTAGTTTCAAATTAAGTTGAATGATTTACCTAATTAAAATGCGATATCGACTGTCTAAACTTGAAGGAAACATTAATATTAACAATTGCAGGTCACAGTCTATTTCACAGGCAACACTTACCGAACAATGCGACGAGCATTGAAGGTTCCCTTGATTTAACAGATTCAATAAATGGCAAAATTTCGTCCATCACGAACCACTTGTCCACGTACTCCATCATGTGACCGATGCACATCAAGCCCTGAATACGAACCTATAAGTAATATATGAAAGCAGTTATATGTAGTCCTTGATTGCGCAAATTATGATAAAATTGCTAAAAAACAATATTATGAACGTAATATAAAAACCAATCCCAATTTATTTCATCATACCAATGTTGCGGTCCGTCGCACATGCCGAAACGTGTTGACCGTCCATGGTCATCACCAGAGAAGGACGGAAATTTTGTCTTTATTGAGCAAAAGCATTGCATATTCGAGAATAAGTACTATATACTTTTCTAAATATTTCGTTTGTGTTCAGTATTTTCACACACGCCAAATTAAGCAATCATCGACTGCATTGATAATACTCTCAGCTAGTTTTCGTCTTGATATTCCTTGGATTACATATCGCAAATCCTTCCGGTTGTTTTAGTCACAATCCGCGCGTCATATTTTACCGCAAACGAATGTCATCGCCAAAATCAGTCAGTGTCAAAAATGGTAAGTCGTTGTCAATTTATTTATGTTCAGATATATGTCTATCAATTGAAACTACAAACGCCCAATTGTTAGCTTGTATGCGTATAATTTTACCACATTATATGCAGCACACCATATTGTCTGTATACATCCATTGTAGACAGGAAAATTTTTAGCACGCAATTTAAAAATATAAATTACATAAGTAGACAACACTTTAGCAGTGCGTGTGAATATTAATTGTTAACATCAGCTTGGCATATAGGTTACAAACAAAAAGTACGATTAACTCGCAGATAAGACTGGAATATTTCATGCAAAAAATTTATCAAGCTGTTAACAGAACTAACAATAACGAAACTATCCCGTATAATAGGGAATTACAAACAAATACACAAAACTAGGATTTTACTAAATTAGAGATCGATAAATGAAAATCGAATAAATATCTCTACTCTGAGCAGTGTTATGGGGACTTCATTAGATTGCATCGATAACATATTTCGACGAGGTGAGAGCAATAACATGTGCATGTCGAACACCACAGCCAGCCGCGAAAGATTCAGATACAGCCTTATTAGTGCTGTAAGCAATCGAGCAATTTTTGAAAGATTTCCATCACTAGGCATAGCTCACTGTTATACTTCGTGCGAGAAATAATCGGGAACGACTGAGAAATTTAGAAAAGCAAAAATGATTGATTGCTGTTACCGACTACGCAACTCACAAGTGTAGAAAAATGCATTCTCATGGTCCAATCAATCCCATTTCCAGTGAACACCTTGCCTAGATTGCCTTAGTTCGCTTCTTGCGAAATCTTATGAGGGTTGTCAAAGTGAGCATTTTTTTTACTGCGGCTGACTCCTTTTGTATCACGGAAGTTGGCAATAGATTCCGTGTCACCTTTCTTGCGGGTGAGCCAAGAAAGACCCTTTTAACTAGTTTGGAACAGATTCTTCACACCAAATTGCAGAGATGAGCTTGTGCAGGTGCTTTTGAACCTCTAAGTAACCGTAAATGAAAAATTTAGATGAGAAGTAATCGACTTCAGCTGCTCTGAGGACCCTCAATAGATAAAAAGTCTCTGCCACTTCATCAAATGTATGGCTTTTAATGACTGTCGCGAGAAAATTTTCAGAAGACACTTGAAAAATAACCACACTGTTTACAATTTAAAGTTGATTGATGCGTTGTTGGAAGTGTTCTACGAGTAGCGGTTCCGAAACTGATAACGCCAGAACTCCCTTGACAGAATGACCATTGCTAATACGTCCGATCTGAGCGTACGATATAAATAGTTTGTTACATTTCGACATTGCTTCCAACTCGTTATAAAAATTAAAGCCAGAGTCGTTCATCTTCTGGGCGGCTGGCAGCAAACTCTTTGCGAAACATATGAACTAAAATGCGACTTACTCTTAGTTTCGCGGAAGATTCCGCGTTGCGAAGATCTCTGGTGTACGTAGATGAAGCAAACAAATTCTCAGGTTTTATTATAAGACATAATGACGCTTGCTCAAAATTTTCTTTCACGTCTCTCTATATGCTATTTGGTATAATATCGGCTGAAGTTAAAAGTAGCCAAAAAGAATCATGGGCTCTTGTGAAGGTGTCCTATACATTTATCCGTTTTCAGTGCACGAATATTCGGATGGAATAAGGACAGCCACATAGATTGAAATTTTATTCACATCCGGCTGGCAAGAAGAAAGTCGTTGGATCCAGTGATGAAACCAATGCCGTACTCGAAGGAATTTCCTTGTTGCGAACTGGGATTAATTGAAATTACCTGATCTGCATCTCACGAAATGCAACTGATGAAGGCCTACGGTAAGATGGGCCGAAATATTTTGATAAAAGAAAATTACTGGAACAATGAAAGCTGCGTTAGTCAAAACGCAGATCAGGTAATTTCAATACAGTACTATTCGTGGGTTATCGCGTCCTAGACAGGCATACCAGTTTGTTTACCTGAATGTGATCGACTTGAGCACCATGATGTCACCATCCAATGTACTCGAGTCACATAATTACACCTTTTGGCAAAATGCGCTTTATAGTACTGGAAAATTGGGTCCATCATGCCTAAGCTAAGGCTAAGGGCTAAATTGGATAGCATGCTGTTTTCAAAGCTATTTTAGTTAAGTTAAGTCCTACTACAGATGTCAGAACGCTGCTAAAGATCAGAGGTCAAATCTAATAACCTTTCAAAAACATTTTTAAAATAAGAAATATGATTGAGAGCTGGCGCGAACACATTTACGATTCCAAGAACTAGCACAGGATGTAATATACAAGGAAGCGATAAATAGCATAGACAAATTTCTGGCTCCATGATCCACAGGGGTTGTTTGTTAGAACTGGTAACACTTTCAAAAACTTTGCCGATAGTGAAAGGACGCATTTATAATTCCGTTTAAAACATATGATTCTACAGCAGATTCTCATAGCAGAAGCCATCAGTTTCTGCGCTAACATTTACTAGCTACAGAGAAACTAAGAAGGAAGTCGACTGGTGACGTTTTATTCAAACTACTAGAGTATATTTCTCGCCATCATGCGCGGTAAACATGGGCGACCGAGTATAATTTTATAATTCACGCATAACCCGGTACATCTTCGTAGTTACGAGGCAGTGAATCATCTTAAATGATGCTGTATTGCCGTGCTATCTGTCGTCATACGCACAGTTGACTTATATCTGTCTCTGCTAGCCCACAACTGGCTAAACACCAGATATCAATAATATCGTCACTGGCTTACTGGAGCTGAGTGGAAGACTGATCTATGTCTATGCATCTATTTACAGTAGCACACGCCCCAAGCATACTCGTCAAATTGTAAACAGTACTGGCCAAATAATTTTGCAGTACAAGAAAGTGGATTTGACCGCATTTTTCTTGTGCGGGACAATTGATAGCACCAGTAGGTCGGTAAAATAATGAATCCTGTACATTTCCAGGTGCACAGATTATTGGCCTTGATTGATGGCTTCTCACTTGTCCCATCATTTTGAAGCCCTCCATCAGCTGCTTGACTGAAAATGACGTTGGAACAAGATTTTCCACTTTTTTTCTTCCAACGTCATTTTCAGACAAGCAGCTGATGGAGGGCCTTAAAATGAAGGGACAAGTCGGCCAAAAATCGGTGCACCTGGAAATGTACGGGATTCAAGATTTTACCGACTTACGAGTACTATCAATGGTCCCACAAAAGAAAAATGCGGTTAAACGCAACATTTAAGTACAAGAAAGTAACACAAATAAATGAGAAGAAAGCATGAAGTCACCTAAAAATTCATCGTAAGCTTCAAATCAGCAGTATCTCTCTAGAAGGTGTCTTATCTAGTCTTATCTATTAGACATTTCCCCCAAAAAGGGTCATTCAAAGGAGAACAAGCTGGATTATCTTTTATTCTAACCCGCAGCTGCAGAAATTCCCGCCTGAAGACCGGCGCGCACAAGCCGGTCAATGGTAACACGAACCTTGCCGGATCAAAAAGGGCCATAGCCATCACCCCGTTTCATGTAATGCCTCGAGTTTGGTCTAAATCCGCAGTAACTTTTATTGTTAAATGTGTAGTGACGAAATGATAGCAAGCGTGCCAGACGCGAAGGGCAAATTTCGGCTACTGAAAGAAACTTGAGTCATTGGCGTATTGGCAGATAGTGCTCATCAGCCTTGGTTGATAGACTATTTAGAAGGAAAACCCCGAATCCAAACCATCCTCACTAGGAATGGGCGACCTAGTGTTCTTTTACAGTCCACATATAACTATGAACAATACGAATTACAATGATTACATACTACATCGGCCGTCGCGCAGTATAAAAATGGTCGCCTTATCTGTTGAGCCGTGCGGGGTGGATAAGTGAACTCGAGCTAATGCAGGCAACATTATCTTCGATTCTGCCTTCTTTCCTTTACTTTCCCCTTCACAATTTAACAATAATGCTCTTATAGATATTACGAATGCGTTGGATGTTGATCATATCATTAAGCCCAATATGAGGTTGCTAAATATCGAAAATAGTTTAAGCAGACTATCATTCATTAAACCTAGGTTAAGGTTTAACATAGGCGCATTTAATGTGCGAACATCAAAACAACTTGGGCAACAAGAAGCTCTTGCACGTAGGTTGGATAAATTGGAAATCGATGTATGTTGCGTAACTGAA
Source organism: Eudiplozoon nipponicum (assembly GCA_029291075.1). Taxonomy (NCBI): domain Eukaryota; kingdom Metazoa; phylum Platyhelminthes; class Monogenea; order Mazocraeidea; family Diplozoidae; genus Eudiplozoon; species Eudiplozoon nipponicum. The sequence continues at coordinate 38,263 of JAQBSW010001062.1, read as the reverse complement.
ACCAGAATACAGGATCCTACGTGCATTATAGAACAGATTGCACCATCCCTATCTACGTTGGTGTTGTCCATAGCACGCGAGCTGAAGCTTGCATAATTGGTTTTATTCCTTTAAATAAACGACTGTGTGCGGCACATTTAAATACATCTAAAATTAATGCAAAAACCGTAATCAACGTTTAATTTTCGTTGTATCCGCATATGCTCCTACCGATTGCTGCACATACGAAAGCAAGGACACTTTTTACTCCGAACTAAGCTCCTTACTAGGTAGAACACAAAGTTCAGATATAGTTTTGGTTATGGGTGACATGAATGCTCAAGTTGGGCGCTCAAATAACGCACAATTTTATTTATGTGGAAGACAAACTTTAAGCTCGAAAAACCGACCTTCGGACAAAAATATGAAGGTATTTGAAATTCAAAGCTAACTGTTCTTGATGGCGAAAATTCTTATTTAATTTGGTCCACCATGCACAATGCAGGTATTACTGTATGTGGCATTGCGAGCTCCCGTAGAAAATCACTTGCTCTCTGTAAAATATATGGAGATACTCGAAACAAGGCGCCAAATTCCACCTGGCTCGGCTCATAATAATACTCGTCGTAATATAAGACGCCAACTTAAGCACAGTCTAAAAGTCGATCTCGAATCCTTACTAACCAGACAGGCTGAAGAAATGGAAGCGTTCGCGTCAGGTAATAGTCGCTGTTTGTTCCAACTTATTCGCGCAAAAGGTCCGAGAAAATTAAAAGCGAAACTATAAATGATAGCAACAACCATTTAATAAAAGATAAAATAGGTCGTCTTGGCTTAACACTTCAAAGACCAAACTTCTATGGCACCCGCGTCAGTTCCTATTCCCGAAAGCATGTCTGTATCAACAGTATGGAATGTTAGTCTCGAAGAACCATCAGAATTAAAAATACGGGATCCAATCCTATCTCTTAAACGTCGCAAAGCCGCAGGCCCTGATTATTTAAGGAGGGTGGAGTAATAATTTCGGGAGCGTTGACTAAACCTTTTCGTACTAAACTGAATTATGGGACCGTACCACTTGATTGGAATGAGTCGACCATCATTCCTATCTTCAAAAAGGCAATCGTAATTCGTGCGATAACGTGGTATAAGTTTGACTCCAATCGTGTCTAGATTATTTGCTTCGATTATCCAACGTCGTCTTAGCGCTTCACGGGAATCACATACTAGAGGAGAACAGGCCGGATTCCGCTCAGAAAGAAGATGTGTAGATAATATTTTTACGTTAAGGCAAGTTACTGAACAGCGACATTTATATCACGGACCTACAATAGCCGTCATTCTAGAGTACAAGTGTGCATTTCATTCGGTGGATCGAAGTATTTTATTCCATATTCTGTAGAGAAGTGGTGTTCCCACAACATTTGTTAATATGAAACTCTGTACGCGCAGTTTTATTATACGCTAGTGAAACTTGGCCTCTTAGAGTTGATGATTTTAGACGCATACAGACATTCGAACATCGTTGTTTGAGAAGCATAGCACATGTTGGTTACCAACAACGAATCAAAAACGTTGACATCAGTAGACGTATTTTTGGATATGCTAATAAGTGATCCTCGTGCGAAAAACAAGTAAGTCTCCATAAACTTTCTTAGCTTGGTTAAGTTATTCATATGCTCCTAATTTGATTGCCCAGCAGAGCTGTTCTCTCATCCAGCATCATACTGGCGTAAGAAACAAGGTGGGCAGATTCTGACATGTCAGAAACAGTTGAAGTTACTTACATCAAAATTGGGTAGTATAGGACCCACTCGTCTGCCACGTGCGCATCACAGTTCTTGGTTACAAACCCTTCGTGATATGGCATCGAATCGAGCTCTATGTCTATTAAAATCATCTTAGTAACTTTCTTTTCGTAGTAGGGCAAAGTTAGCTGCGAGGCTTGGCTTGTTTATGGTATGATACAGTGAAAGCCGCAAGGAAACTGCATTTCTGATTATCGTTATTATTATAATCAAGGTTGCGATCTTGACAAGCTTGATTTTAATAATTGTTATCACTGCCCACGCAACCAATGTTCGTTTAATTGTATTTCTGATGTTTCCTTGCACTAAAGCTGACTTGGTCATAATGGTGTTGTTTAGAAATTTAGTTTGCCTCACTTCTGTGAGTTATTTTGATAAATATATTCAACGTAACAAGGTATTCTCTTCTCCTCTCATAAATCTCACTAATAAGTTGTGTGCCTAAATTATTATTTTTGACGTTATTTTTTTTCGCTTATAGTTATATGGCAGTAAAACATTAGTCACTTCTGGCTTCGGTATGGCTGTGCACGATAATATGATGAGGATGATCTTTTCAAAACTATGATTCGATCTTTCATAGTTACTATCACAGCAATTCAAAGTTGATTGATAGAATACTTTATATTAATTTGGCGAAAGCTGCAAAAGGCCATGACGGAGACTACATAGAACTTAAACAGTTGATATTATAGCCGGATACAGTTCATGTAAGACTACTTGATGCAAGAGCCAAACAACTACCTTCAAAATAAAATACATTCACTACGATTTGATTTCAATTGGAGCTTATTGTAGTGCTCTGGGAATAACAAAGACAGTTTGAAACGCATCACTACTTTCAATTGATGGTAGATTTTACAGGTTGCGCGACTAGTAGACAAGCAAGAAAAGTATGCGTACGTGAGGTTATACCTTACGTTCATGCTGACTTTGGTTTTTCCTTCTGACCCTATTTGAACAAATTTGCTACCAGGTGCGTAACATCTAATACACAATTGCATATAAGTTAGTTTTCCGCAACAAACAATGTATAACTTTTGGATGTTTAATTGATTGATATCATGATTACCGCGAAATATGATAACTGATATCGATCAAGTACAGAATTTATGGATTTGCTGGAGGAACATATGTTCAGCAATAGTTGTAAATAGCAATTTTGGTGAACTTCAGCATATCCTGAAATCCATTGTGTTGATGCCATGTACTGACAATGCCCAAGCTTAATGCCCGAACATGCTTCTTCTGCTTGCATAAATCCGGCTGCAATTTATTTATCCATAGAGTTTTGTATCAGTCTAACTCCTTTCTGTTTTTCCTGTCTGGAAAACATACGTTTGAAGTTTCGACGATGTGTTTCGCAATTACAAACGTTTATTCACCATTTGATTCAAAACGGGCCTTTAAGTTGCAATTTTCTCTCATTCTGTTATTCAACTATCTTGATATAAACACCTGACCCATTAATTACTTACATATGTCAGTATAAACTAAGAATTGTATAGTGTAGAAAAGGCAATTCATCCAGTAGACCGGTTTCGTCCTTATTGGGAACTCATCAAGTACTGGCCAGAATTTGCCGCGGACAGGATACGAACCTGGGCACGTCTGCTTCGGAATCTGGTGCTCTAACCACTGAGCTATCCTGCCGCACACTACACTACACACAATTTTCAGTTATATACTAACTAATGTAACTTGGTTAGTCAATTTTTCCTTTAGGTGGAGCTCATATGGCATCCATTTAGACCCAAAGTTCCAACTAACCATGCCCAATCTGTCATTACTGAACAGACACCACATTACATGGGGAAATGGTATTGAAATGAACATTTATATAATTAAACGAACATTGGTTGCGCGGGTGGTGATAACAATTATTATAATCAAGGTTGCGGTCTTGATATAAACACCTGACCCATTAATTACTTACATATGTCAGTATAAACTAAGAATTGTATAGTGTAGAAAAGGCAATTCATCCAGTAGACCGGTTTCGTCCTTATTGGGAACTCATCAAGTACTGGCCAGAATTTGCCGCGGACAGGATACGAACCTGGGCACGTCTGCTTCGGAATCTGGTGCTCTAACCACTGAGCTATCCTGCCGCACACTACACTACACACAATTTTCAGTTATATACTAACTAATGTAACTTGGTTAGTCAATTTTTCCTTTAGGTGGAGCTCATATGGCATCCATTTAGACCCAAAGTTCCAACTAACCATGCCCAATCTGTCATTACTGAACAGACACCACATTACATGGGGAAATGGTATTGAAATGAACATTTATATAATTAAACGAACATTGGTTGCGCGAGTGGTGGTAACAATTATTATAATCAAGGTTGCGGTCTTGATATAAACACCTGACCCATTAATTACTTACATATGTCAGTATAAACTAAGAATTGTATTGTGTAGAAAAGGCAATTCATCCAGTAGACCGGTTTCGTCCTTATTGGGAACTCATCAAGTACTGGGCAGAATTTGCCGCGGACAGGATACGAACCTGGGCACGTCTGCTTCGGAATCTGGTGCTCTAACCACTGAGCTATCCTGCCGCACACTACACTACACACAATTTTCAGTTATATACTAACTAATGTAACTTGGTTAGTCAATTTTTCCTTTAGGTGGAGCTCATATGGCATCCATTTAGACCCAAAGTTCCAACTAACCATGCCCAATCTGTCATTACTGAACAGACACCACATTACATGGGGAAGTGGTATTGAAATGAACATTTATATAATTAAACGAACATTGGTTGCGCGGGTGGTGATAACAATTATTATAATCAAGGTTGCAGTCTTGATATAAACACCTGACCCATTAATTACTGACATATGTAAGTAATTAATGGGTCAGGTGTTTATATCAAGACCGCAACCTTGATTATAATAATTGTTATCACCACCCGCGCAACCAATGTTCGTTTAATTATATAAATGTTCATTTCAATACCACTTCCCCATGTAATGTGGTGTCTGTTCAGTAATGACAGATTGGGCATGGTTAGTTGGAACTTTGGGTCTAAATGGATGCCATATGAGCTCCACCTAAAGGAAAAATTGACTAACCAAGTTACATTAGTTAGTATATAACTGAAAATTGTGTGTAGTGTAGTGTGCGGCAGGATAGCTCAGTGGTTAGAGCACCAGATTCCGAAGCAGACGTGCCCAGGTTCGTATCCTGTCCGCGGCAAATTCTGGCCAGTACTTGATGAGTTCCCAATAAGGACGAAACCGGTCTACTGGATGAATTGCCTTTTCTACACTATACAATTCTTAGTTTATACTGACATATGTAAGTAATTAATGGGTCAGGTGTTTATATCAAGACCGCAACCTTGATTATAATAATTGTTATCACCACCCGCGCAACCAATGTTCGTTTAATTATATAAATGTTCATTTCAATACCACTTCCCCATGTAATGTGGTGTCTGTTCAGTAATGACAGATTGGGCATGGTTAGTTGGAACTTTGGGTCTAAATGGATGCCATATGAGCTCCACCTAAAGGAAAAATTGACTAACCAAGTTACATTAGTTAGTATATAACTGAAAATTGTGTGTAGTGTAGTGTGCGGCAGGATAGCTCAGTGGTTAGAGCACCAGATTCCGAAGCAGACGTGCCCAGGTTCGTATCCCGTCCGCGGCAAATTCTGGCCAGTACTTGATGAGTTCCCAATAAGGACGAAACCGGTCTACTGGATGAATTGCCTTTTCTACACTATACAATTCTTAGTTTATACTGACATATGTAAGTAATTAATGGGTCAGGTGTTTATATCAAGACCGCAACCTTGATTATAATAATTCAACTGTCTGTTTAATCGGCCTACGTAGGTTGATCGACAACTTACGTATGCATATTGGTAAATAATATTTGATGTCGACATTAACGGCTGTTTTTCTTCGATTGCAGATGAAGTCAAGTGTGTTACCTTAAACAACACGCGTAGTTTTTCGGCATTAAATAAATATGTTAATGCCGCTTCAACTCCCTTTTGTGCTGAGTGAAACTGCATCCCCTCAAATGGGTTGTTGCTTTCTTTTCTGGTTCGAAATACGTCTGTTTCTGTTGACTTCCCCTTTTAATAATTGACTCAATTAATTGTGTAGGATAGTCAATAGACATTAAATCGTTTATTGCTTTAGTATATTCACTGCCTTTTGAATTAAAAAAAACAACCGCAAACTGTTGATAATTTATATCAAAAGGCACAAAACTGCCGTAATGAAAATATTGTGCAGACAAGGTTGGTTTTTGGTAAATTTTTTTTATTGAATTTAACCTTAGTATCCTCCCTTAGTAGTACATCTAAGAAAGGCAGACAATCATTTTCCTCGTGCTCTGACGTGAAAATGATATTCTTATGCGCTTTGTTGAAACTTTGAAGCAATTTTCGTCATTACGACCTGTTTTTAGGGCCAATAAAAATATAATCCACGTACCGTATGTACTGACCACATTTACTTGTCACACTTTAATGATGTATTCTCCAGATGGCCTACGATAATCTCAGCCAGCATTAAAAAAAGGAGACTCCCGAATGGCTACACCATCAGTCTGTTTGTAGATGCTTCCATTAAAACAAAATTGTACATCTTTCGTGCATAATAAGATAAGCTTGCGTAGAGTGTGACCTGGCATTGGAAATGGTAATAAATCTTGTCCTACCGCTTGTACTATAATGTGAATTGTTTCATCATATGGAGCATTTGTAAACAATGACGTAACATCAAAAGACACCATAATCGTCTTTTTAACATTTATATCTTAAACTCTGTTGACAGACTCAAAAGAATCGGCAATCGAATAATTGTCCACCAGTTTGTGCGAAGGTTCCTGTATACGAACTAATCATTTAGCCAATGCATGGAACGGAGAATTGCTGGTCTCATAGAACAACCTATTTTATGTGTTTATGGTAATCAGAAAAATGTTGATTTAGATGATCCAACTGGTTTGAGCTTCGGTGTAATTGTCTCATAAATTAAATCATAATCTGTCAAGATCATAATTTCATTTATTAGTTTACGCACCACTCTGTCTATTTCATCTGATTTATCTTCTAGTCGCGTGAATTATATATTGTGATTCAGCACATTTTCCTTCTTTCGTAGATAGTCGGATTTTTCCATTAAAACAACGCTCTTGCCTTTATCAGCGCATTATATTTTGATGTCTGAATTTTTTTATGATAGCATTAAGCGCATTTAAATGGTGCGTTGTCGATGCAAGCAGTTCTGCACATTTGAGCGATTTCAAATGTGAACACACTTTTTATAATTCATAGTTATAGGTTCTAAGTCGGCTGAGTGAGAGCTGCGTATTTTTTTTCATAAACTTACATAAACACTGCGGGGGGATTTATGTTAGTCAGCTTGCCGTCGTACTCTGATGATAACCATGGAAAGTGAGACGCATCAGTATGTGTCACTGGCGGTAGTCTTGCTGTTAGAAAAAAACTGATTACAACTGAGACTGGTGTGTATTTGTAGTAAGCCAATTGTCTAACATCAGATTTGCATTAACAAATAGATACATTAAAACATATCAAAACTATCATCATCATCACCATCATCATCATCATCATCATCATCATCACCATCATCATCATCATCATCATCATCATCATCATCATCATCATCATCATCTTCTTCTTCTTCTTCTTCGTCATCATCATCATCATCATCATCATCATCTTCATCGTCATCATTACAAAAAGTAGGCTCTCCCTAGTAGGCATAAAAAGTGATGCAGAAAACGAAATTATGAGCAATTTTTTGTGCTTCCATAATGCGAAATGCTAGGAGAAATGCTATTAATATCAAATCCTATTGAAAAACGAATCTATAGAAACATGTCATCAAATGGTGTTTTGAGCATGGTTTTCGCTTGATTTTCGGATTAGAATCTCCCGAGGCAGAATTTGTGGTCTACTGGAAACACTCAATTCAACTAGTGGCAGTTTTATTATGAAATTTCGCCCATTATATCAATAGTTAACTAAAGTGCTCTGTCCAATTCTTGTTGCATATAATATATTTGCAGAATTTTAAAGTGAAACCTTTGGTTTTGTGGCAAAAGATCAGAATGCTTGAAGCCTTCAAATAATATACGTGACTACCACATATGCTTAAATCTGGGACGGTGAGCTGTTGGACTGTGAGTGTGATTAGAGGCCTGATGATGGAACGGGACATAACGTTCCGAAACGACGTTAGTCTACGAAGATTAGATCGTACCTCATTTCCTGTGGTTAGTATGAACGATGTTGAAGCCTTCGAAGAAAAGGGAAGAATCAGCACCCAGCTAATAGGAAGATGAACTCGATGCGCACTTGGAAATGAGAATCAATCGAATCTTTGCGAAACTGATAGTGCAAAGCGACTACTCACGAATGTAAATCGTGGAGAATAAAAATATACATGACTGTCTAACAAGGTGAAAAGTCAAGTTTAACTGGTGTTACACACCAAGATATTGTAAAGTGCGTGCTGTTTATCATATAAGCCGATGCACTAACTTTTATATTCCAGTAATTTAATAAGCTATCAGTTTATAAATTTGTGGCTCAGCAAATCTTGTGTAATATGTCAATGACATGTGCTCAGTGAAGAGCTTATTGGCGATTTCAAGTAGATAAATCATCTATTTTGGTATCACAGTTCGACGCTAGGTTAGGTCATGCTATTAATCAATAAAATAAATTCACAAGGAAGCGTGTGTTCCCCGCCACAAAAGGGTTCAACAGCCACAGGATTACATGGACTCCTGGACAGTACCCCGTACTTCCGAATGGCGAATGAGCTCTCAACAGCCACCGGCAACCATGCAACTTACTGCTGCCTTGCAGACTGCGCTTGGATGTGCAAAGGCTAGAGGTGCGTCCTCGATCAAAAAGCCGAGTGGTGAGGGGACACCACTTGTACCAAATTCCAAAGAAACTCCATGAAATGTCACATGGAGCCGGCTTATCCTTCAAAAGGAGTCAGCCGCAGTAAAGTAAAGTAAAAAAAGTACTACCGATCCCAACGCCATAAAACTCCATCTGACGTAAAGCATGTATTGAGTGAACGAAGAAGTGGCTCTCGCATTATAAGTGATGTAAAGTGAATATTTATTTGTATATTAAAGCATAAATTTATTACAAAATCATCATAGCAAAACACAGTAAGAATGGTCAATTATGCCTGAATGTATCAAGTATTTCGTTTCTGACATTTATGAAAATTATTCACTCAAGACTAAATCCATTCTCTCTCTCTCTCTCAATAAATAGTCTTACCTTTCACATAAGAACTTCACGGTATCACGGCAATGAAGCATCAGTAATGTCCACTGGTTTAATGCAACTTAAGATTTTTATTATGATAACGATAATTAGTTAAACGAAAATTGGCTGCGCGTGTGATAATAACAATTATTTAAATCAATGTTGCGAGTTTGATGTAAATAATCATCCTTGTCGTTAGATACTTCGTCTAAATATAATTGATAACGGAAAATCAGTCAAAAGATATCCAGAGCAGAAAAGTGCAGCTTATAACGACAGATCTCTGTTATCACTGAATTGGTTTAGTTTTTGCATTCAATGATCTATACAATTAAACCGGAAAAATATTTATTTATCCAGTCTTTGGTTCTGTTTAATGATATTATATATATATATATATATATATATATATATAAACACTTGGCCCATTATTTAAATACATTTGTCAGTACAAAATAAGTATTGTAGAGTGTTGAAAAGGCAATTCACCCAGCAGACGGATATCGTTTTTATTGCGAACCCATAATATAACTGTTCGTAATTTCCCGCGAACAGGGTTCGAACCTAGGGTAGTATAGGACCCACTCGTCTGCCAGGATGGGGTCCTCGTGCGCATCATAGTTCTTGGTTAGAAACCCTTAGCGATATGGCATCGAATCGAGCTCAGTGGCGATCTTGTTGCAGATGCCTAGTAGAATCATCTTCGTAACTTTCTTTTCTTAGTAGGGCAAAGTTAGCTGCGAGGTTTGGTTTGTTTATGACATGATACAGTGAAATCCGCAAGGAAGCTGTATTGCTGATGTCGCCTTGCCCGAATGCTAACTTGGCCATAATGGTGTTGTGGAGAGGTTTAGCTTGCCTCATTTCTGTAAGTTATCCTAAAATAAATTACTCATAGTAGCAAGGTATTCCTTCTCTCTCTCGCAAATCTCACTAATAATTTGTCTAAATTCACTTATATACTTTATTCACTCCTTATGGTTATATGGCAGTGAAGCATTAGTCACTTTTGACCTTTGTGTGGCTGAACACGATGATGATGACTAGATGAATTGCCTTTTCTACATAATACAATGCTATGTTTACACCGACAAATGTATGCATATAATTGGGCTGGTGTCTATATCAAGAACACAACCTTCATTAATAAAAATTTTATCACCGCCCGCACAACCAATGTTCGTTTAACTATATAAAAAAATGTTTTTATTCGACGAAAAAATACCAACTTACGGATTGCACGGAAGCAGTGTGGCAAACAGCTTTCAAACGCGGCCAAATTGAGTTCTTTATAATATTATAATCCAAATGCTGAAAAAATTGACTGAGATTTTCCAAACATAGTTCCTGTATGTAAAGATAAAAAATAAAATAGATTACATAAATAATGAAGCAAGCGAACTGGCACTACAGCACAGTGTGATTTACTGTTACAGAGAAATTAAATGAATTAAACCGTTACACCTTAAATAATGACCGAATATTATGCATAGCCAAACGTAACAATTTGTAAAATAACGGTCAGATACAAGAAAAACTCAAAATATTGAATTAGTGCCTATTCAAGACCACAGATTTGATTCAGTTTATAAAAATTACCTTGTTTAGCAGGTCACCTAAGATCTGGATTACTCTGTGTAGAAAGCATTCATCCTACTAGGAATGGGCGACAGGATGTAAGCATGTATGCGCTAACTCATTTGGCTAAAGAAAATAATTAATTTGAGAAGCTATCAGATTCTGCCTCTGGATATAGGCGGCGTTTGTACAAAATATATATGGTCAATGAATTAGTTAAGGGCGGCATGGAAAACAGAGATGCAGGAAGATGATCCCTGACAGTAAATAAATGTGACAACAGCATCATGTTCTCCGATCTTGCAACTTGCCTTAACCTGCTTGTGGTAAGCCACAAACGATTTATGGCCACGCAGCTAAGAAGCATTAACCATTAGTATAAGATAACATCTTATTGTACCAATATCGACCAAACTGTGATAAGCAGATGGTGGTTGTCCTACTATCAGACAGCAAAAATGTATGAAAGATGAATCTCGGAATAAATTAAAGAAAATAACATTGTATTTTAGTTGCTAGTATCTGATTAAAACTTCGCCCATTGCGGCCGACCGTAGGCATTCTGAATAACCATGCACTGAAAACGAGGAGAAATATTCAACAAGCTGTCAGGCCACCCTTGGTTTATTTTCTAATTTGATATCACCACTAACATCAACAATCTTCAACACGTGGTATTCTCTGCAAAACAAAGAATAAATAGAACACCAACCGGCAAGTTTTGCGAAAAAAAGTTTGACCAGCGATGCGAGACAGGAATTAACTACAGCTTAATTCTGATAATAATGTGGATTCCGAATCGAAACTAATCAACTTCGAATTCAATGCTTGGTTCTACGTAGAGGAAGTATGAACACCCTCAGTTTCTGAGGTACGCCGCGTCGAAAATTTCCATAATTCCAATTAGCCACATATTGCAACCAGCGTGTTTACTAAAGAAATGACAGCTTGATTTTGTTACGAGATGAGCATCGAAACTCATAATTTTGATGAAATAACAGTGGTTAGCAATATCATGAGAAATCGATGTCTAACCTTCTGAATTTTCAATTATGTTGAAATCAAGTTAAGAAAGTATATTCATAAGCCTATGGCCGAAATCTGGAGAGAACAATCGGTCTTAAATGAGTAGAGTGCTGTTTTTGGCGACTATACACAAAAAAGTTCAGATTAGCATTTATGTCATTTATCGTGGCATCAGTTTGCTCTGTACAGCATTAGAGTTGGTCATCGCTAGAACCATAGTGTTGACTTCACCTATATTGATTGGGTCGTTTATGCAGATTCCCTCATAATTTACTATAATTTTGCCTTGCAGCCGAGACTAAATTACCCCTAGCTCCGCAGTCAGGTTGTTCATTTGTGTGGATAATATTCTTACTACGTTTTCCAATCCGTCGTAAGTCATTGGTAACCAAGTATTTATAGGAGTTTTCTCGTATAATGCGCGTCCATTTAGTACAAAAATACAAATATTTATTATTTAATATTCATTTCTACGGCTCGAATTCCGCTTCAATTATTGTCATAACTGTCCCATCTTAATTCGTTAGCTTCTGCGAGGACTTTCTGTTGAATTCATGCCAGCCTACATAGGACCCTTGGTTCGTTCTCAGTCCCAAAGATAGCTATTGCTACATCTTCCCTCTTCAGGAGTCGGCCTTGGCACCCTACTTAAACGATCAAGTGCGACAGCTCGTGGTCCGTCGGGCATTTTAACAAAAATATATTGTGTTTTGCGTCAAACTTTACCACATTATACGGACCATCATTGACAGCCTGTAGAACCACGAGTTCGACTTTCGCTACCAAGTCCTAGTCTCCGACCCTTGGATGAATACGTGTAGGTCGTCTGACATAGGCTTGTCATTGCGTGGCGCCTACATATTTAGTTAGCTGCTCCAGGCGCTTCTGAATATCTACTATAGTGAGCTCTCATTGAATTCTTGGATTAATGGTTCGCCTAGAGGTCTTATATGCCCTCCATAGACAATAGTTGTCGGAGCGAATTCTGTAGATGTTGGTATCGTTAACTGATTATCCGGCTCGACCAAATGTTATTTGTCTCTCCAGGATACCGGGGCCTCGTCGCACCAACATCGTAAAACCACTTTCATCGTCTGGTGTTCTCGCTCATCCTTCGCGCTGGTCTGCGGGTGGAAAGTGGCTGCGCGAGAAATTTTTATATTAAGGTATTTACTTTACTTTACTTTACTGCGGCTGACTCCTTTTGGAGGATAAGCCGGCTCCATGACATTTCATGGAGTTTCTTGGGAATTTGGTACAAGTGGTGTCCCCTCACCACTCGGCTTTTTGATCGAGGACGCACCTCTAGCCTTTGCACATCCAAGCGCAGTCTGCAAGGCAGCAGTAAGTTGCATGGTTGCCGGTGGCTGTTGAGAGCTCATTCGCCATTCGGAAGTACGGGGTACTGTCCAGGAGTCCATGTAATCCTGTGGCTGTTGAATCCTTTTGTGGCGGGGAACACACGCCGAGTCATGGTGCCGTCGTCGGGCTCATGTCCCAACGTTAAGTGCCAGAAAGCCATCAATTCTTGAAAGAGTTTCCTTGATGCGGAACTGGAATAATTGTAATTACCTGATCTGCGTTTTGACTAACGCAGCTTTCATTGTTCCAGTAATTTTCTTTTTCTATGATATTTCGATCTTCATTACCGAAGATCTTCATCAGATGCATTTCACGAAACAAATGAAGCAAGCGCTTGCTTCATTTGTTTCGTGAAATGCATCTGATGAAGATCTTCGGTAATGAAGATCGAAATATCATAGAAAAAGAAAATTACTGGAACAATGAAAGCTGCGTTAGTCAAAACGCAGATCAGGTAATTGTAATTAGCCATCAATTCTGTTTGTATAGACTCCGGTACAAACCATTGCAATTTTTGTCCTTCTTTTTGCCAATAGGCCCTTTCAGGATCAACGCTTTATATGGTGCGGATACCGCTGTGACGTTTTTTTACTTAATGGGTATTTGCTGGTAGGTAGCATCATTTCCCTGTTCTTCAGAGAACTTGGTAAGTGGCGAAGCTCGAACAGCGGGAATTCTGCTGAGCGCATCGACTGCTGAATTCTTGATACAGGATCTATGATTAATTGTTACATCGTATTCTTCGAGCCACTCAATGGCTCGGTGCACTCTTTTCTTCTCGATACCTAGTGATCGCCAATGCACGAATGCTTTATAATCAGTAAAGACGTCCATGTGTTCAACGATGACAAAATGTCTAAACTTTCGTAGTGCCCATTATACGGCCAGTAAATCCTTCTCTGTGACGGTATAGTTTTGCTCCGTCTTAGTGAGTATACGACATATATATTGCGTCAGACGTCAGTCTGTTTGTAACACTGCCCCTAAGCCAATATAAGACGCGTTTGTAACAATTAACATACTACCTACCAGGAAAGTCGAAATAGTTGCGTCTATTAATTTATTTAATTCACAATATCAATATATCGGCACAATCGTTTTATAGTATTGGGCACCGGATTATCATTGATAGGATGTACATTCGAATCTAATGGCATACATCTCTCTGCTAAGTCTGGGTGGCCCAGAAACCGCACTTGCCGTCCTATCTGAACTTATACTTCATCAAAATGTAATCGCCATTCTATGGCTTTGGACAACATCTTCTGCAGCCCACTACATAATTGGTGTTCAGTTGTGGCCCATATGATAACATAATCAACGTAAGCTGTTCTACAGGGCATGTCGGGCACGAAAGAGTACATCAATTTTTGTAACACTTTCGATGCTTTATTCATACCAAATGGTACCCAAATGAATTGGAAACGATCTTTGGATGCCTGTACCACTGATCTTCGGACCGAACGCCAAATTGCCAAAATCTATGTTTTCGATCAAGCACGCAAACCATTTGCCTCCCGCTAGCTGTAGGAGCAGATCACGTGGAGCCGACATTGGATAAGAACCAGGTTTAGTCACTGCATTTAACTGCCGGAAATCAGCCGCCCGTCGGAGCGAACCATCCCTTTTCGTAACGTAAACCATGTGAGCTCGAAAGGCAGATGAAGATGGTTCACGAACGCCAGCCTCTATCATCTCTTGTGTTGTCCGAGTCTCTGCTGCTAGTTTCTTTGGAGGAGCACTATATAATTTTGGTGGTTCAAAACATTCATTTAATTCTAGCCATAGTATAAAGCCGTTGAAAATTCGCTGCAATCTGAGAGTTGGGATATAGTGTCGCATTGGCTTTAAAACGCTTTACACCGTAGAACTGCATATCAAACTACAAGGACTTCGTGATTTTCGGCTTCGAGAGACATATACGCTGATTTTGATAATCGATCGTCTTAAACTATTTTCTAATAAAATCTAGCCCCAATAGGGACTACAATAAAAGACAGTAGATATCATCAATTATTAATAATTTAGTGCCCCATTCGCCCTCAGACACCATCGACGCACACGATACATGATAAAATGCTTCTCTCGTAGATTTTACGTTGTTTAACGGCCAAGTCATTAGCAATACCGACACATCAGCTGCCGTATCCAATTTCATAGTGACTGGCTGCCCAATGACGAGTTCTACAATTTTTCACTCTAATAAAAATCAGTACATGTGGCAACGCTTCCCATATTTCATTTCCTCTGAAGACCATCAAATTCTGAACATTATTTAGAGTGTTCTGATGTTCCTCTTCTCTTGATCTACAAATCTAAGCATCCAAAGGACTTATCTTTTTGGCATAACCCCTACTATCAATATTAATGAAATGATGGACCCTATTGCCCCAATGAATTGGCCGTTTTCTAGAACTACATGATTTTTCTGCCCCTTAGACGATATATTCGTCGCAGCTGGTGACTTTGTATATTGAGCTTGCTTCCAAGCCACGGCCTGCCGCTATCCGTATCGAATTCACTGATTATGCCGCGAAGAATTCGAATAATGTATGCCGCCTCTACCAGATGTTGTAACGGGGTTCATGCGTACTGTCGCATCGGCCAATGTGGTGGTTATCATGATAGAACTTAATAGATCCCGGGTCCTTTCCTCCAGGCCTCCCTGCAAGCTCGATATTGTGCAATATTTAAGAAGATCAAGCAGCATAAAGAGGATGACCTTATGTGGTTGCAGCTCGGACAAAGACTCAGTTAGCTTGGACAACCACAACTTAACGCGTGTTATGGTATCAAGAGCTATCTCACCAGGTAGTGGTTTGAGCTTGCACAATCCTGAAAATACCTACTGAGGCCCGGTTCGGACGTGATCCAACACTCATATTTCATATACTCCATACGTCAAGTCGACAGGAAATTCTAATTTAACTGCAAATGTGTGGTCAAATAATTCCTGGATAATTACGCGTACAATAGTTGCATCCAGTAAAAATTCTTGCCTCGAACTGAAGCTTCAATTTTGTTGAATCAAAACTGTGGCCTGACGACTGGCGGGCTCAAGCTAGTCAACCCGGGATTGGTAGCGTGAACATTGCCGGGCCATAAAGGGACACAGCCATCATCCCGTTTCATGTGAAGCCTCGAGTTTGGTATAACTGCGCTGTAACTTTTTTGTTAAATGTGTAGTAACGGAATGAGAGCAAGCGTTCCAGACGTGAAGTGCACGTTTCGGCTGCCCTTAGCGCACAAGCTGAAGCTTGCTAAATGTAATGAATCCCTTTAAATAGTCCATTGTGTGCGGCACGTTTAAATACATCTACTAAAATCAAAGCCCAAAATCGTTATCATCGTTGCCTCTTCGTTGTATCTGCGTATGCTTCTACCGATTGCAGCACAGAAGAAAGCAAGGACGCTTTTTACTCCGAATTAAGCTCCTTACTAAGTAAAGCACGAAGTTCGGATATAGTCCTGGTTATGGGTGACATAAATGCTCAAGTTGGGTGCTTAAGTAAAACAGAATTTCATTTAGGTGGAAGATACACTCTAAGCTCGACGCGCAACGATAATGGTGAACGGCTTTTGGATAGCTGCGCTGAACATAGACTATATTTAAGTAGTACAAACTTCAGACGTAGTGTTAGACGTTGTGCTACATGGCGTCCTCCAGCACCCGGACAACGGTGGACTCAAATAGATCATGTAGCAATTAGTTATAGATGGCGTGGTTGCATCCAGGATTGTCGTTCTTTTTGGAACACTTATGTCGACTCGGACCATGCACTTATCCGTTGTAGATTTGCACTAAAATTTTCCGGGAAAATAATTAAGAATAAACCCCAAATTGATGTAGGCAAACTCGAACAACCGTCCATCCGACAAAATTATGAAAATATTCTAAAGGCTAATCTAACTGGTCTGGATGGCGAAAATCCGAATATACTTTGGTCCAAGATAAGTTCCACTATGCACAATGCAGGTACTACTGTATGTGGCATTGCAGGCCCCCGTAGAAATAATCACTGGCTCTCTGTAAAATCTATGGAGATACTCGAAATAAGGCGCCAAATTCCACCTGGCTCGACTCATAATAATACCCGTCGCAATATAAACGGCCAACTTAAGCGCAGTCTAAAAGTCGATCTCGAAAACTTTTTGATCAGAAAGGTTAAAGAAAAGTAAGTAGCTTTCGCATCAGGTAATAGTCGCTGTTTGTTCCAACTTATTTGCGCAACAGGTCCGAGAAAATTAAAAGTTAGTGAAACTATAAATGATAGTACAATGTTTTAATAACCGATAAAATAAGTCGTCTTGACAGGTGGGCTGATCTCTTTAGAGATCAATTTTCTTGGCCACCTGCGTCAGTTCCGATTCCCGAAAGAATTGTCTGCATCAGCAGTGTGGAATGTTAGTCCCGAAGAACCATCCGAGTTAGAAGTATGCGATGCAATCCTATCTCTTAAACACCGCAAAGCCGCAGGCCCCGATGATTTGCTTCCAGGATTGTTTAAGGATGGTGGTGATATAATTTCAGGAGCGTTGACCAAACTTTTTCATACTATATGGAATGAGGAAACCGTACCACTTGATTGGAATGAGTCGACCATCATTCCCATCTTCAAAAAAGGCAATCGTAATTCGTGCGATAACCATCGTGGTATAAGTTTGACTCCGGTCGTATCTAGGTTATTTGCTTCGATTATCCTACGTCGTCTTAGCGCTTCACGTGAATCACATACAAGAGAAGAACAGGCCGGATTCCGCGCAGGACGAGGTTGTATAGATAATATTTTTACGTTAAGGCAAGTTCTCGAACAGAGACATTTATATCACCGTCCCACAATAGTCGTCTTTCTAGACTTCAAGGGTGCATTTGATTCGGTGGATCGCAATGTTTTATTCCATATCTTGTCGAAAAGCGGTGTGCCCACAAAATTTGTTAATATTATACGAGCTCTCTACACAAATACTTCTGGTCGCGTTAAGGTCTACAACGAATTAACGCATAACTTTACAACCAGCAGTGGTGTTCGTCAAGGTTGTCCACTTTCCCCATTTTTGTTTAATTTTGTAATCGATGCTATTATGAACAACACTCTCCCACACATTCAGGATGCTGGAGTTGAAGTTCTCCCGGGCGATAAACTAGTCGATCTTGACTATGCGGACGATATCGTACTATTATTCGACAATCAGCATGCTGCCCAGACCACCTTGAATAGATTAACAGACGTTGTTCCGTCTTTCGGTATGAAATTCGCACCCTCTAAATGTAAGATACTGTTACAGGATCACCCACCACTCACTCCAACGTTGCGACTGCAGAATGAAGATCTTGACATAGTCGACAGGTTTACATATCTTGGGAGCTCTATCAATAACGTAGGCAATATGTCCGACGAGGTGAGAATACGGATCGCGAAATCTAGAGTAGCTTGCTCGAACCTTCGTCATTTATGGAGAAACGCGAATATTTCAATTTGCCTAAAAGTTCTTGTTTACAATGCATCTGTACGCGCAGTCTTACTATACGATAGTGAAACTTGGCCTCATAGAGTTGATGAATTGAGACGCCTACAGATATTCGATCATCGTTATTTGAGAAGTATAGCACATGTTGGTTACCAACAACGAATAACTAGCGTTGACATCCGTAGACGTATTTTTGGATCTGACAATAAGAGCTCGTCGTTAGAAAAACAAATAAGGCTCCATCAACTTCGTTGGCTCGGTCACGTTTTGCGTATGCCCTCATTTCGATTGCCCAGTAGAGCTCTGTTCTCTCATCCAGCACCAAATTGGCGTAAGAAACAAGGTGAGCAGATTTTGACATGGCAGAAACAATTGAAGTCACTTACATCCAAATTGGGTAGTATAGGACCCACTCGTCTGCCAGGATGGGGTCCTCGTGCGCATCATAGTTCTTGGTTAGAAACCCTTAGCGATATGGCATCGAATCGAGCTCAGTGGCGATCTTGTTGCAGATGTCTAGTAGAATCATCTTCGTAACTTTCTTTTCTTAGTAGGGCAAAGTTAGCTGCGAGGTTTGGTTTGTTTATGACGTGATACAGTGAAATCCGCAGGGAAGCTGTATTGCTGATGACGCCTTGCCCGAATGCTAATTTGGCCATAATAGTCTTGTGGAGAGGTTTAGTTTGCCTAATTTCTGTGAGTTTTCCTGATAAATTTACTCATAGAAGCAAGGTATTCCTTCTCTCTCGTAGATCTCACTAATAATTTGTCTAAATTCACTTATATACTTTTTTTCACTCCTTATGGTTATATGGCAAGTGAAACATTAGTCACTTTTGACTTTTGTGTGGCTGGAAATGATGATGATGATGATAGGTCCTTCTAATGCCTCAAGACCTCTGTTGACTTCACCTATGTTGGTTGGGTCGTGTATGCAGATTCTCCCAGTATTTACTATATTTGTCTTGCAGCCGAGACTTAATTATCTCTCACTCCACAGTCAAAATGTTCACTTGTGTAGATAATATTCTTACCAAGTCTTCCAATCCGTCAGAAGTATTTTTTTAATAAGTTACTTATAGTTGTTCGTAGAAAGCATGTCCATTTAATACAACAAAATACAAATATATATTATTTCACATTCATTTCTGCGGCTCAAATGCTACTACCATCATTTTCCTGATCGCTCCATCTTAATTCGTTATCTTCTGCGAGGGATTTCTGTTGAATTCATGCCAGCCCTACATAGGACTCTTAGTGCGTTCTCTGTCTCAAAGATGGCTATTGCTACATCTTTTCACTTCAGGAGTCTGTCTTGGCACTCTACTCCAACAATTAAGTGCGACAGCTCGTGGTCCGTCGGGCATATTAACAAAAACGTATTGTGGTCTGCGTCCACACTTTCCGGACAGCCTGTAGAGGCATTGGCACGACCTTTGCTACCAAGACATAGTTTCCGACCCTTATGAGAGTGCGTGTAGGTCGCTTGACATGAGCCTGTCACTACGTGGCGCCTAAATATTTAGTTAGCTGTTTAGGCGCTCCTGAATATCTGCTATGGTGCAGCTCCCATGGGATTACGAGTTCACCTGGCAGTCTAATATGCTATCCATAGACCATTGTTATTGGAGCGAATCTTGTAGCATGTAGAAAATGTTCTTTAGATCCGCGCTCGTTTCAGTCAACAGATAAACCATAGTAACAACACGAACTGACAGAGGTTCGATATATATTCAGATACATGTATATCCACATACATAAAGTTACTTCATTATTAGTCTGTATGTTTATAATTATGCGAAAAATTGGATGCAAACTTATACACAGTCACACAAATTCGACTCTATTCCAACAATGCAGTTATGAGCGACTGTGTACTGTCTGTGTTACTGATATGCCTA
Organism: Eudiplozoon nipponicum; assembly: GCA_029291075.1. NCBI lineage: Eukaryota > Metazoa > Platyhelminthes > Monogenea > Mazocraeidea > Diplozoidae > Eudiplozoon > Eudiplozoon nipponicum. Next base: position 17,845 of record JAQBSW010001062.1, on the reverse strand, counting down.
TCAGAAACCGAGCATGATATTTAATCTGTGCGAGAAAAAAACTCTTCACAGAGAACAGAATTAACCTTAATTTAAATGCATTCGTTACAAAGCCATTAATGAGATTGACTAATAAAGTCCTAAACGGAAATCTAAAATTAAATTATACTACCGAACAACCAGTTCCGGAAGGGAATGCATATATTTGTAAACTATTTTAAGGCAACTCTTCTATAAAGGATACCTTTGAAACAGTCCCTTTATGTTAGATAATTCAATAAAATATTAATTAAATGGCAAGATGGTGATGAATTGGCGAAATTCGTTGAATTATCTCATCAAGCAATTAATTGCAACTTAAAAGCCTGTTTTAAATCAAATACATGTCTGGATTTGCGCAACTCAACGTGGAAACTTCACACGTATGTTCTTCAAACGTAGCATTTAAAATAATTACTACATGCAATAACAAAAGGGAGCTAGTCACATACGAAGCTTATTGGATAAACAAATAGCAGCCAGATTTATGTAAGCAAAAGAATCATACGCGCAATTAAAACTACACAATGAGAACATATAACATCATTTAATTATGGTGAGCATCATTCCTATCATTAAAAACAATCTTAATTCGTGCGATAACCGTCGTGGTATTTAGCTAAACGAACATTGGTTGCGCGGGTGGTGATAACAATTATTATAATCAAGGTTGCGGTCTTGATATAAACACCTGACCCATTAATTACTTAAATATGTCAGTATAAACTAAGAATTGTATAGTGTAGAAAAGACAATTCATCCAGTAGACCGGTTTCGTCCTTACTGGGAACTCATCATGTACAGGCCAGAATTTGCCGCGGACAGGACTAGAACCTGGGCACGTCTGCTTTGCAATCTGGTGCTATAACCACTGAGCCATCCTGCCGAACACTACACTGCACACAATTTTCAGGTTGGCTCAGTGGTTAGAGCACCAGATTCCGAAGCAGACGTTCCCAGGTTCCAGCCCTGTCCGCGGCAAATTCTGGCCAGTACATGATGAGTTCCCAATAAGGACGAAACCGGTCTGCTGGATGAATTGCCTTTTCTACACTATACAATTCTTAGTTTATACTGACATATTTAAGTAATTAATGGGTCAGGTGTTTATATCAAGACCGCAGCCTTGATTATAATAATTGTTATCACCACCCGCGCAACCAATGTTCGTTTAATTATATAAATGTTTATTTCAATACCACTTCCCCATGTAGTGTGGTGTCTGTTCAGTAATGACAGATTGGGGATGGTTAGTTGGAACTTTGAGTCTAAATGGATGCCATATGAGCTGCACCTAAAGGAAAAATAGACTAACCAAGTTACATTAGTTAGTATATAACTGAAAATTGTGTGAAGTGTAGTGTGCGGCAGGATGGCTCAGTGGTTAGAGCACCAGATTCCGAAGCAGACGTGCCCAGGTTCTAGTCCTGTCCGCGGCAAATTCTGGCCAGTACATGATGAGTTCCCAATAAGGACGAAACCGGTCTACTGGATGAATTGCCTTTTCTACACTATACAATTCTTAGTTTATACTGACATATTTAAGTAATTAATGGGTCAGGTGTTTATATCAAGACCGCAACCTTGATTATAATACGTGGTATTTAGTTATTTGCTTCGAATATAATACGTTTTAGCGCTTCGCGTGAATCACCTACTAGAGAAGAAGAGGCCGGATTCCGATCAGAACGAGGTTGTACAGATAATAATTGTACCACATTCCTCACCCAAATAAGGGAATTAATATCGGCTCCTACTGACGTGTCGCCAGGAACCACGAAACGAATGTGCACATAAGATTATACCTTCCGTTCATGCTGACTTTTCTTTATCCTTCTGGTTCTATTTAAAGTAATCTATTACTATGTGCTCTACACCTAATATACAATTGAATACTTTTAAAATTCTATCAATATATATATATATATATATATATATATATATATATATATATATATATCTGACAATTAGAAGATTAAAAATTTTAAGGTATAACAAAATAATTTCAATTTTGCATTATCAGATGAACACTAAACATACGTCTTTATAAATTGGAAAATCAAAAAAACTTTAAAGTTTTATACCAATATTACCCATTAACATAAGCTGTTAAGCTCATGGAAGACAATACCTGAATCATGCGATTTTCACACTCCAACGCGCAAATAATCACAGGCGGAACGTAGTTCCGAAACTCAACTGGAGGCAGCTTATTTGACAGAATGTGAATATTCTGCAGAAAGAGCAACACCAGCTAAAATAGAATAATTAAAATAGTAGATGATAATCAAACGTAAAATGTAGTAATCTTTGTATGCAATAGATTGTCTTGCACAGAGAATAGTTTTAAAAAATTTTTTAAACATCTCCGGGAGAAAAATATTAGCAAGTAGCGAAATTCTGTAAATGAACTTAAACAAATAGTATAATTTGCATTGCGCAAATCCAAACATATACACAACTTGAAGGAGTTGCATTGATGCGCACCTGGAATAATTGTAATTACCTGATCTGCGTTTTGACTAACGCAGCTTTCATTGTTCCAGTAATTTTCTTTCATCAAAATATTTCGGCCTTGCTTACCGTAGGCCTTCATCAGTTGCATTTGTTTCGTGAAATGCAACTGATGAAGGCCTACGGTAAGCAAGGCCGAAATATTTTGATGAAAGAAAATTACTGGAACAATGAAAGCTGCGTTAGTCAAAACGCAGATCAGGTAATATACACAACTTAATCGGTGCTATTATAGTTAGCAAATTTCAATATTACAAATCATGTGAAAATTTTTAGCAACAAATATTGAAATTAGTCTTGATCATAATCTGAATGCAAATAGCGCTTACAGATTTACACTAGTAATATTAACAATCGGACCATTTCAAGATTATTGGTGTATACTTCGCACTGTGGACCAGAATAATAATACATGGAGAACCTCATCTTGTATTCGTAGGGTTCCATCTTTTTTCCCATCTAAATATCTATAAATTCTTTGAACAAAACAGGTTGACAATCCCGAGCTCCACAAGCATGATGTTAGCAACATTAACAGGTGTGGCATGTATTACGTTTAGTTAGTTGGTTTTGAAGTTGCATTGTCCTCAGGGACACTCATACGTTGACAGATGCACTAGAAGAATGAACTCACGTTTTTCGCAGCACATACCGACATGTTTAGTGCAAATAAGATTTTTCATGCCCGCATATTTTGTTTTGCTATGATTGCGATTTGACAATTGATTGATTTTTCTTTTCTAATTAGAGCTAAGTTTGTTAGTATGCTTCCCGCTTTGAATGCGATTTCAATAAATCAACGTTGTCCAGAGCTGCAAGAAAGTTATTTGTTCATACACTGGCATTAGCTTTGGGCTATATAAGCCCCATGCAAGACTGTGCTTAGTCACGCTTATACTTTGTTAAACACTTTGGACTGACACACACACACACACACAAACACACACACACACATACATAAAATAAATATATATATATATATATATATATATATATATATATATATATATACTTGACAAAAATTAGCAATTTCCATGTTCGTTTACAAACAAGTCCATGCAACTTGACAGAGAAAATTCCGAACTCCTGGAACGTTTGTTTGCCAAAACGACCAACGCGAAAATAAAGGGTCTCAGAGCACGCCCGAATGATCTATCTGGATTGATGAATGGCAATTGATTGTTTGAGAATATAACGTTTTTTAAAGTTTAATATTTAAGACAAGAGAACCAAATTTTGAAAGTGCTCAAACAGAAGATTTATAATCAATCGCCTGATCTTCACTAGTTCGTATTAATTGATTGCGGAAGAATCAGAACTCATCGGAAAATAAGGCTTTCCTGTTTGGAAATACGTGCTGCATCTCTCACAAAGAAAGATTTTAAAGCGAGAAAAGAGGCTGTTCGTTGATATCTTTCAACAGTTTCAAAATTGGCCAAAGGAAGCCAAAACTACATTAAATAAGGCACAGTTAGCAGATTCAAAAGAATTGGCTAATCACCGCGATCCTTTTATTCTTTTACAATATAAACGTTTAGACATAGTGATCGTGAAACGTGATGAGAATGTACCTAGAAAGACTGGCTTGATTTCTCGTCCGCAATTTGTAATAGACACAAAAGGTGATATAACAAAAAAGCAAGAAGGTTGCTTACACTGAATTATCCTTCTTGCTATAAATAAGAAAAGATGTCACAAAGCCGAACTCTAAAAAATAATAAGACAGGTAGAGACATGAACAGCTACAATTTATCACCTACCAAAAGACATACCAGTCAGGTATTATTCAGACACAGTGTATCCATGAATATATTCCAATGAAATAATAAGCCCAATATTTGGCTAATCTAAAAAATCCGGTGGTAAAAAACTAACTGAATATAAATTTAAAATGTATAATTATTTTGTGCAGAAGATGTAAAATCGTTCGATTCGCTCATTTGAGGTTGGGTCATTAATTCCTAATGCTATTTTCATAGAAAAAAATTAGTTTATGTCAGTCGGTATGCGAAACTTTGACAAATTTTCAATAGAGTCAATCGGATTGAGAAAAATTAACTTTTTTATGTTGTTTCGATACTCAATTCACTTTCCATAGTCAGAATCACGAAAAGATTTACGGTCTCGAATTTGGATCTGCTTTGGCTTCAATCATGGTGGATATTCAAGTGCACATGTTGAAACATAATAACTCTGAGCTATTAAATGAGCTGAGGACTTACAGCCGTCTTGGCAGGAATGTATGTTTGGTTTCTGAAAGCCGTATTTCCAATGAAGAACTACTTGATAAATGCAATAACTGGCATCCCAATATCCATTTTAAAATTCCATATAAATAGGATAAGACTAGAATTTATGAAGTGCAGCTCAAGGTTAGAACTGATATGACATTGTGGGGTCCAGTTTTCCAAAATCATGACAATGCAATATTTATACATAAGCAGTTATCGAATCTTGAAATGAAAAATGTTTCGGTTAATATACCGCACAATAAGGGTTGTGCAGTGCTACGCCCGACTGATTAAAGACTCAGTTGACGGCAGTGTATAAAATAATTATCAAAACCTATTACCTCTCTTATTTTTATAGATATACGCAAACCTTATGATTTAATAAAACACACTGTAAATGTTGTAACGACATATACGAAACCACTGTTAATCAATCGACACTATAAATGTAGAAGCAGTGAACTGAGTAAGAGAAATATTTCGCTGTGCAACCATTTTCAAATATTTTATAACCGACTTAGTGTTGATAGCATACCCCATCAGAGCTCGCCTATCTAGACATAAACATAAAATGAAACCGCAGCTTTCATCCAACGTTAACTAGAATCGAAATTGTACCAGAGGTCAATCATAATTAGTAAAGTTGTGCTTACATCTATAATTAAATATAACATCAAAGGTAAACATTCTTTCGTGTGATGCCAGCAAATGCTCATGTTCATAAACTATGCATAAATAGACGATGTCTAGAACTGTGAAACCAAAATTACTCTGTTTCGTCTCTGGTATATTCACCAAGTCTTGACAGTACCATGCAAAATGATAATTAATTTACCTTATTCTATTTATCAATTGTAGATTAGTACACGTGTCCTTCTGACTATTCACTCAGCGTACGCGTTTGCCCCTTTCTGCTCGTTTTTGTATGACGTATGTATTTAATTGGAGCAAATCTCTTTTGATTTTCAAAATTTAATACAGAAAGTACCAGATCTTTCAGTCTAAACGATTTCTTGCGAAAAAAGATGGCCTTTTCAGTCCAGGTCGTGTATATTCGCTTTATAATAAATTCATGCTTCAGTAAACGATTTATTTACCAATGCAAGTCTAAATAAAATATCTACAGTAGATCAGGTGATGAAACACTTCTTTAAATATATAATAGCCTTTAAAAGTTATACCTAGGAAGAAATGTGCTGTACATTTGCTGATAAAATTTTAAAATTGCTATATGCAGAATTTGACACGTTCTTTTCCTCCTATATTACCTTACTTGTTACCAGATACACCACGAATACGTATTAATTCTTTGTAATCAAGAATACATAAACAGTAAAATTCGATGAAATATGAAAAAATCTTAAAATAAGCGAACATCAAGAAGAACCAGTGAAAAATGAAGAAAAAGCACAAAGTGTAATCTCACAATAACGTGACACCAATGCCATGCTGCGTGTCTAATCCAACTACCGTAATCACCGTAATGATAAATTATTTTTGATTATTTTCAAACTAAGTATAACTCCTGAAATATCTGTATTACAAGCAAACTATGTAGACGTTCATCTTCAGTTGTATTTGTGCATTACCAGTGTAAAAGTTTAATTTTACCATTAATGCATTTTAAACAATATAGTTAAATAGAGAATATCTCCGAATGATCTTATTTTGACTGAATAAAATGCTCCTTTATAGATAAAATTTTGAAAGGCATTTGGAGTTTATAGTAGATTACAAATTAATAAACCATAAATAAATGGAACCACACATGTGCACACCGCCCATTTTGCCAATCATTATTACTGATAATTCAATAAATTTAAATTTAAATAGGAGAACATGTTGCAACTGATAGATTTTACAATGCGCAGCTCCTTTTAATTTTTTACTTTAAAAAATCAGAAGATAACTTGCTTTGGAAAGCCATTTTTGTGAACAAAGTATTCAGCAAATACTGACGTTTTTATTTCCTTCATAGGCGCCTCTAGATTAAAATTAACTTAGATTCGCTTCATAAGTAAATGTACAAGAATCTGAATTGCTTTTGTATTCGTACAAAAGAACAATCAGAACAAGTCGGATTTCCAGATTGTTTTCTAAGCAAAAAATAACATTCCTTAAGTAAAAACTGATACCATGTGTGTGGGTATTTATTCGCATATCTGACTGTTTTTGGATCTGATTCGCTGTTATACAGTCTAACTTAATCGCTGTTACCTGATCTATGTTGTGACTAACATAAAATGGTTCCCAGTTCCTCTGCTCATCTGAAATATTTAGGCTACTTTTGTCGGTATCCCACATCAGTCTACAGTTTATCACATGACTTAGGACCAAACTAATAAATAAAGAATGATATTTCACTTAATTGTCTCATTTATACTTCTGATTGCGTAGTCTCATAAAAACTCACTGACGTTGCTCTACATAGGTGAACGTCGCGAATGTGTACGCCTATAATTACTGTGTGCAGCTAACTAAGTGGAATTAAAGTCGCTGAAGTTTAATTAACATTTTACATGCGTTTGTCGAATGACTTTATTATTATCCTGCGAATTAACGATGACCACTTGGATTAGAGAGATGAGAAAAATACCAAAAATACACCCATAACAAAATCACGCCAAGGTATTGATAAAAATTAAAGATAGAAAAATAATAAATGTGAAACTTCACTCAAAACACTCGATACATACCTATAGCTGGCCAATTTCATAACAGATATTGAAATAGTATTGGATAAGCGCACGTCGTGTATGTGCATATATGAGTGTAAAATTGGTAACTATTCAGTTAAGCATAATTGAATACAATGAACACCAATCTCGGTTAAACTGCAGTCACTGGATGTTAATTTACCCTTTTCACGCGTAAGACATTGTTTTATTTTTACCATGTAGAATGATGTAAAACAAGGGTGATCTCAATGGTTCGGAAGGGTATAGTTTATACTGTCAAAAGTATGTACTTAATGGATCAGGTTTTTATATCAATATCGCAAATTTGATTATAGTAATTTTTATCACCGTCCGCGCAACTAATGTTCATTTAATTATATAAATTTTCATTTCAATACCACTTCCCCATGTAGTGTGGTGTCTGTTCAGTAATGACAGATTTGGGATGGTTAGTTGGAACTTTGGGTCTAAATGGATGCCATATGAGCTTCACCTAAAGGAAAAATAAACTAACCAAGTTACATTAGCTAGTATATAACTGAAAATTGTGTGAAGTGTAGTGTGCGGCAGGGTGGCTCAGTGGTTAGAGCACCAGATTCCGAAGCAGACGTGCCCAGGTTCGAGCCCTGTCCGCGGCAAATTCTGGCCAGTACATGAGTTCCCAATAAGGACGAAACCGGTCTACTGGATGAATTGCCTTTTCTGCACTATACAATTCTTAGTTTATACTGACATATGTAAGTAATTAATGGGTCAGGTGTTTATATCAAGATCGCAACCTTGATTATAATAATCTAGTGTGATGTTAAGTGTCACGTAAATAAACTTTAATATGCTTATTCGTAAGCGATGTTTATAGATTCAGACACTACTAACTTTCTTAGTAACTTTTAGTTTTCACAAAATTAATCGTATCGTTAGCACAGGCAAAGAGAAGGCCGTTGAACAGAAGCTGATGCCTAAGTGATTATCTACACCAACAACTGACTGACTTTTATATAATTAAACTAACATGAGTTGCGTGGGCGGTGATAAAAATTATTTTAATCAAGTTTCGGGTATTGATATAAATATCTGACACATTTGTCAGTATAAACTAAGCATTATATATTATTGAAAAGAATTCATCAAGTAGACCGGTTTCGTCCTTATTGGGAACTCATGAAATACCGTCCAGAATTTGCCGCGGGCACGTCTGCTTCAATATCTTTTGCTTTAACCACTGGGTCACCCTGCCGCACACTACACACAATATCCAGTGATATAATAACTAATGTTTTCTGGTCAGCCTTCCCTTTAGGTGAAGCCGATATGGCATCCCTTTAGATCTGAAGTTTCAAATAACCATCCTCAATCTGTCATAATAAAACTGACATCACGCTACATGGGGAAGTTGCATTAAAATGAACATTTATATAATTAAACGAACATGGGTTACGCGGGCGGTGATAACATTTACTTTAATCAAGGTTGCAATCTTGATTTAAACACCTGGCGGACTATTTAAAGTATACACCAAAGGTTTTCCTATGAGACCGGAATTACTTGTGATCATTTTTTCGTTCCACGCACTCGTTAAATGGTTGGTCCAAGTAGTGAAACATTTTCGAAAGCTATCCGATAAGTATTCTGTTGCTGATTCATTTTAGTTTGTACAAACAAAATATTGGCGTCCTTTGATGTAACGTCTGTGATTAAAAATGATTCAAATGAGTAAACTATTGGCATCATAGTTCCGACTTTTAAAGGAGGCTTTCGTAGACAAGTAGATGTCGCGGCAATGAGATACACCCTATCTCAAGCATCAATGGGGAAATTACAATGTTGACTTCAGAAAACCTCAGTAAAAAAACGGCAACATTAAATGTGACTAAAATGGAAGCTATTTTGATGACATTTTCATTTTTCTTACAGGCAAATGGCAGTTACGAGCACCGCTTAAAAATTTTAACAAATCTAGCATGAATATCGTTTTCACGGCAAAACATAACAACACAGTTGTCTCCTCTTCTTGGCTATGCTACTAAAAAATATGTTCATAACAATTTAAATATAAAAAGCTTCCATAAACCAACCTGTTCTGCATGGCATTTACATGATACTAGTTTTATGTCATTTCAATATAATTGAGGAAAGGCTTAAGCTTGCTTTACAAGAATTGAAAAACTGATTAGTGCATATTTTAAAGGCGTAAAAAATAAAACAAAAAAGGATTTAAAATATAATGGCTATTTTGATCAAATGGTTTGGTAATTTGTTAAAAAGGGAATTCAAGAGAAAAAGGCTAGGCGGAGGGCGGGGACAGAAAAGACGTCATTCAACCTGAAAATACTATTTATTTTTCCTACATAACAAAAAAGAAGGCTAAGTCAGCATTAACAAGCCTGTTTAATGCAGCAGAATTGTACATGACACATACTGCAGCGCGTCTGCTTTTACCAGAATTAAAAAATCAGTAGTTAGTGACAAACTCAAATATTAAACGAACATTGGTTGTTCGGGTGGTGATAAAATACACTTAAATCAAGGTTCCGATCTTGATATAAGCACCAGTCCAATCTCATACATACTTTGACAGTATAAACTAATCATTGTATAGTCTAGAAAAAGCAATTCAGGCAGTAGACCGGTTTCGTCATTAGTGGGAACTCCTCGCGTACTGTCCAGAATTTGTCGCAGTCACAGCTCGAATTTGTACACAACTGTGTTGCAAAGTTTCATAATCTTTCTTTAGGCTTACAAAGTTATGTCCTTCAAATATTAGTCATCGAAATACATGCACATTTTGTCGATAAACTTACTAAAGCCGACCGGCCAGATAGTTAGCAACTAAAGTAAAAGAATATTTTAGTTTAACCACGTGTACCAAATCAAATGATAATTACAAGTTTGCAATTTCAAAACACTATTTAAACTTCGCACGTACGTCCACACTCTATAGCATTTAAGATAATTGTTAAATTCAATAAAATAAATGATCTAACAATTAATGAAGCGCGGTGGAATACTAAATTACAGACCGATTAATGCAAGCAGAAAAATCATGTACGGGCATTGATCCGGAATTGCAGACTGCAATTCAACAATTGGACCTAACTCTATGTCCCCTATTTTCCCAGTTAAAATTTTTAAATCAATGTTTCTTTCTGACGATAAATAAATATTAAACTCGCAAACTTATTTTAAATAATTGTATCACCACCTACGCAATCAATGATCGCTTAATTACATATTGTTCAATTCAATACCACTTACCCAGGTAAAGTGGTGTATGTTTTATAATGATAGATTCGGGGTGGATAACTGGAATTTTAGGATAGTATATAACTGCAAATAGTGTGGTGTGCGGCAGGGTGGCATAGTAGATAGTCACCGACTCCGAAGCAGACATATACTTCTTCGAGTCCTATCTGCAGCAAATTCTAGACAGTACGTAATGAGTTCTCAATAAGGACGAAACCGTCTAATGGATGTATTATCTTTCCTACATTATAGGATGCTAAGTTTATAAAGACAAATGAATATATAGTGGGATTGGTGTTTATATTAACCTCCAATCTAGATTGAAAGAATTATTTCAGTAAAGTAGTATAAAGGAAGTACATTGCTAGAATGATCAGTTTAGTAAAAACATCCGTACAATTACGATTTTAAAACAAGTAAAGTCAAACAATTCTTAATTGCGCGGGTGGTAGTAACATTTTTAAAATTTTTGCTATGTTGTTCGACAGCTGGTTAATTACAATTGGATTTATATATACTATTAGTATAATCTTTTTCGTTGAGTATATGAAAAAATAACATTTTATCTATGAAATAAAATTTACCTCCACATTTATGCAATATTTAATTTAGCCAAATGTGCTATCCGATCAGGTATTTAAATATTTTTTACAGTATAAACAAAACACTGTATATGATAACAAAGGCAATTCATCCAGTAGACCAGTACAACCAAACAATACTTGATTTCGCGGGTGGGAGTAACAATTTTTTTAAATTTTTACTACGTTGTTCGACATCTGGATAAATACAATTGCATTGATGCTTACTACGAGTAAAATCGATTACGTAGGATATACGAAACAATGACATTTACCTTCATATTTGTGCAACATTTAATGTAGCCAAACAGGTATTTAAAGAAGATTTAAAAGAAACATGTTGCGCGACAGGAAATAGATAATTTACCTGATTTTCGGATTGCGTACCGAAATATTTGGAAAAATCATGATGACAGTGGATTCAAATATTTCGGTACGCAATCCGAAAATCAGGTAAAAAAAGGTGTTTAAATATATTTTTAGTATAAACCGAACACTGTATATGATAACAAAGACAATTCATCCAGTAGACCAGTATGCGTCTTATTGGGAACTCTTCAAGTACGTTCCAGAATATTACCGCTGGCATAGCTAAAACCGGGGCACTAATTTATGCCTTTTCTAAGATTTTTTTCAGGTAGAGCATGTAGGCAATTTCTGTAGATTTAAAGTTCAAACTAGCCACTCCCTATCTGCCCTCGTACAACAGACACCATGCTACATGGGGAATTAATATTCGTTTAAATTCTAATATCAGGATTTTGATTATAACTCTTGTCAGTATACACTAAACTTTGAATAAAGTGGCAAAGGCAATTCATCCAGTAGGCCGATCTATATATAGCTAGATCTTTATGTCGAAAAGTATATCATTTAGACTCCACATGATCAAAAGGATAGCCTAAAGCATAAGTTGGTATACATCTAAAAATGGTGTATCTTACGATCAGGTTCGCATGGCGGATGAGTGTAAATCTCCGAAGCAAAGGTGCCTTTGCTCGAGCTCCGGTCGCGCTTAATTCTGACATGTAGCTGACGAATTCCCAGTAATGATAACACATTGTCAATTGTTGAACTGGCTTTTTCACCTAATGCAATGTTTAGTTTACACCAACAACATATATATTTTTTATTCAAACTAAAAAATTTTCTTTCATAACCGTCTCACAATTATTGGGAATTTATCAGTAAAAGTCAGATTTGTGGCGGCTGAGATTTGGTTAAGAATCATACTATTTATTATTTACGCAGTTTTCAGTTAGTTAACAAAATTTTTTAATTTCAGTCACTCCTTCAGGTAGATCTCCATTAATATTGCCTTCGACAAAAGTTCTTACTGACGATTCCCGACTAATCATTATAAGGCAAATAGAATGTCACTTACAAAACTGATTTTGAATAAATTACAAAATTTTAAGTGTAGTCGGTAAAAACTATACGTTGCTTAAGAAAGTATATACAGTTCATCAACTAGACAGGTTTTAGCCATTGGTAGTAGCCATAAACATTGACTACTGTTAAGACGTTTGAGTTTGTGTTACGCTTTAGTGATACTTCTAAATTATCAATAACATTTAGCCGGGGCCGCTATTATTTTAACGCGTAGCAGGTCGCGATCCCTAGAAAGCTAAGAGGCCAAGATACAATATCCACCTTGTGGCAATGGCCACCTTTAAGACAAATAATGAACAAAAAGTCTTATCTAGGGCAGACAGTATTTCAACAGAAATTCCTCGCAGAAGCGTCCGTATAAGAATGAAGCAGTCAGCCCAATGAGAAAAGCAGACTTAGAGCTGAAGTGAACATAAATTAATTAATGTGTAAATTTGTTTTATTAAATCGATGCTCGTTGTGCGAGAAAAATTCTATATATAATTGAGTAAAAATAAAGCATTTGTCGTACATTTAAAATGGCTTCTGATGGGTTAGAAACGTTGATTCAGGCATTGACTTCTCAAATGAATAATTTAACTGCAGAATTAGGCACAATTAAGGCTCGTCTAGACGATACGCTAATAATAAATACAGAAGACATCCAAGTACGTGGACCATCCAACATAGGTGGACACAACACACCTAATAAAAGAACTTTAGCTAGGGATCGAAAAAATGTATTTAAGTTCGACTTAGGGGTGACAGATCAACGATTATCAAAAAATTTTTAATAGTCTTCAAGAAATCATAGGGAAAGTCATTTACTTTATGACGTGCATGAGCTTATCTGGAGGCTATCAGTATTTTCTCACTTTTGTTTGTTTGCAAATATTTGCATGGTTAACGAGCTGCCATTTAAAGGTAACTTTTAAGCGAATTTTTCAGCTTCGGTGTTGTGTTTAGATCGGGTTTGAAAAAGAAGTAGTTTCTATTACTTTAGAAGATATTATCCAAGGTATTACGATGTCATATTAGCTTGTCATATGCTAAGCTGCATAGCACTATTCTAAAATAAACAAAAGTAACGAAATTATCTACCACATAAAGACTATAGGTAAACAGATATAACTTATTGCGCCATCTTGATATAAGATAGCGTTACAACACGTCGCAATGGTTGAATGTTAGACAATCTTAGAAGTGATGAAAACCGAAGAATCAATGTGCTCATGTTCAAAACGCCTTCAGCAAGGCTGGTTATCTAGAAACAGAGTACACTAAACAAGGTATCAGCAACCAAGACAAGTAGAGTCGTTATATGTAGACAAGACAATTGCTAAATTATACGATTCTTAGTTTATACTGAAAAATGTATATATAAAGGAATTTGTGTTTATGTCAAACTCGCAACCTTGATTTAAACAATTGTCCTCACCAGCCACAATATTAGATATAGGGAAAACAACACATTTTAAGAACTGTCTAAAGGCAAAGTCAAATTTAATTCTATTCACGAAATTGGATGATGCATAATAACGACACTGGTGCAAATAGGCAGGAACACTCAGTCGTTAGGTTACCAATTTATTTTTCTATGAGTATTATGTTAATGTAAATAAAAATATTGTGACAGCACTAACAAATAGACTAATATTGATGAGAAAAATTTATAAATATATAAGGTTACAGAATAATAAAATAAAAATATTTATATATTTTTCCCCAAAAGATAATAGTGACCCAGATTTAATTAACAGCCGACACAATGCTGAAAATATATTTACAAATAAGCGGGGGGGGGACTTTCTTTACTGCGGCTGACTCCTTTTGGAGGATAAGCCGGCTCCATAGAAATCCCGGATTATACCTCTCCATGCTGGGCGGTTGGCAGCCATTTCGGAACATCGAACATTCCAACACCAAAATAAATAGGTGTTTTCGCGCTGATACGGAGCGCGTCGCTTGCCGGGGACGCCGTAGCCTGAACGGTATTATGACATTCATGGGTTTTTCGGGAATTTGGTACAAGTGGTGTCCCCTCACCTCGGCCTGATCGAGACGCCACTCTAGCCTTTGCAACATCCAAGCACAGTCCAAACACCAAAACACCCCAACCACCCACCACAAACCACACCAACCAAACCCAACACCACAACACCACACCCCAAACCAAAAACCACAACCCAAACCACCCACCCCACCCCCCCAACACCCCAACACCCACAACAACACCCACCAAACACAATACTAAATACATATTATACTAATAACATATATATATATATATATATATATATGCATTAATAGACTTTTATTAGATAGGTTGAGTACGATTTTTTAATTCCGCGATAGTAAGTAGTTTCATCAATATTAGTACCACTAGCCTTTTGCATTGCAACTCGCGCGGCATATTTGCTATATCCTATAAGATGAATTACGTATAACTGTAATTTTGGAAAATAAAAATTACACTAAGACAATGGGTGTACTGTCTAGATTACGTCTACTTCTGGTATGTTTCTTGTTTAAACTAGCATCTTTCTGCTTGAATATTATTACTTCAAGGAAATAATATGTATTAGACTGTTTCCGTGCTCGCAAACAAACTGACTACAATGGTTTTCACTAGCAAAATATGTAAGCATTCCATTTGTTTCTACATCTGCATTAAAGGCTATGACGTTGCCATCGACATAGCTCAGATATTTAAGACGCTATTTATAATTAGCTACTGCATCTTTTAAGCTTCCAGAAAGGACATGTAAAAATCTGCTAGTATACACATCAACAAACTGCACACCATTTTATCAAATTGTTTAAAATGTTGACCTATGAATTTTTAGACTAATTCATATTGCATTTGTTAAAGAGAATTTAATGAAGACTTTTAGGTATGAGCAATGATAGATGGTTATTGTCAAAAAATTTACAGAGGAAATTGACATTTTTCTTAAATGAATACATGCAAGCAGTTCCGAATATTTTTGATTTTGTGAGATTTTACTATCTTAACAAAATCAATGGGATCAGAAATACAACTGTTCCAGATTGAAATTTGTACTGGCTGTAGGATTGTTTTGATTAACCTTCCAGTTTTAACTACATAATTTGTCTTTGTAGTGCCAAGTTGCACGTTCCAACTACATTGTGTACCTACGGAAAGTACTACTACTTTACTTTACTGCGGCTGACTCCTTTTGGAGGATAAGCCGGCTCCATTGAATTGTGACATTTCATGGAGTTTCTTGAGAATTTGGTACAAGTAGAAGATTACCGCAAAGTGTGTGTCAATCGGTTTTGCGTAATTTAGAAAACATGTAACGTTATTATTTTCACTAGAATTTTTACCATCTGTATATTCTTAATTGACTCAATGGCACCATATATTTAATTTCTAGCATTTATTACCTATCTAAATTAGGTTTTCGCAATTTTAATTTATACCAATCATAAATATCAGTGTACATTTGATTAATAGAATTACTCGGATACATAGGGACTATACTCGTAACTTTATCTTGCTTCATAATTTAAATATAATCGATGTTTATTAATTCTTTAATATATTATAAGCAACACGTATTTCAGCATTTAGTGGATGACAAAAGCGATCTTCTGCTGAAAGAACACCCCAACGCGGCTTTTACGCTTATCTTTATTGTCCGGTTTTATTCGTTTGGTAACATGCAAAATTTGGGCACAAACAGAAACGTCTTTCTTAAAACAACCATTGATTGTGCGGGTGTTAATAATGGTTCCTTAAATTAAGTATGCAAATATAAAATAAATACCAATGTCGTTTTATTCAACCAGTCGTACTTCGTAAAATTACCGTCTGTCGCACTTAATGACGTGTTTTGACATTGCATGGTCATTATTAGAATATTACGGATAACTAATTAACGAAAATCAAACGCCACTCTATACCTATGATATGAACACTCAGACATGATTGTCAAATAAAATCAATGAGTTTCGATTCCCTCGAAATGCGCTACAAGCGTTCATGCTATTAAGTGAATCTGTGAAGATTCCCACTTTCTCTGTCGGCCGAATCATGAATGAGGCAATTGGCAGCACTCTCGCATGCTAAAAGATCGCGCCTGGATGACAAAGATTGATACGAGATTCAGATGCTGCAATCTTATTGTCCAGGCTGTCGAGAATTGGATTCTGGTTCACAATTGTATTCTAAGTTAGCCGTCCTAACATTTTCATAGTTGAATGCGTTAATGCTGAATAGCGCAGTAAGTGGAATCTTCGAGAAATTTCATTGATCTTACATAATTGATCTCTCGACATGATAATGCTTATACAAACATTATACTTCAGTACATATATAGCATTGTTGTTGAAAATTTGAAACGTATTACTCATCTTTATCATCATCGTACACAGCAATGCAAAAGCCAAGAGTAACCAATGTCTCATGCCACAAGACCATAAGTAGAGAAACAAAACACAAGGAAATTGTTTCTAATTAATGACAGAAGCAATAATTTAGTGAGAATTATGAAAGAGATTACTTAGTTACTATGAGTATATTTCTCAAGATAACACACAGAAGTGAGGCAAACCAAACTTGTACACAACATTATTTTGGCCAAAGCAAAAACAAGGCAAGGCAACATTAGTAATACAGCTTCCTTGTGGTTTTCACTGTATCACGTTATATACAATATATGTAGGTGTTTCTGTATCTATGCCTTAATGTATATATGTATGTACATATATATTAATGTAAGAAACTGTATAGGTATGTTTGTATGCCATCATCATCATCATCATCATCATCATCATCATCATCATCATCATCATCATCAATACATAACATAACCATCATCATAATTCAATTCATAATATATCATCATCATTAATTCATCATCATCATCATCATCAAAAAATAATCAATTCAATCATAAACATAAATAAATCATTATCATCATCATCATCATCATTATCGTTGTCATCATCATCATGCAGAACAATACAATAATCATTAGTACCTAATATCTCACAAAAATAATAATTTAGGCAAACAAATGATTAAAGATTTATGACGGGGAGGACCTGGTAACTGCAGATGTATTTAACCTAGATAACACACATAAGTGAGGCAAATTAAACTTGTACAAAACACCACCATAGCCAAGTCAGCATTAAGGTAAAGCCACATCAGCAAAATAGAGCTTCTATCGTAAGCAGA